>CM076570.1:835234015-835285720 GCA_034641835.2 Pinus albicaulis
ATTATTATCCTAATGGAGATCGCCAGAGTAATCAACAGGCTCTCATCGAAGATCAGGTATTATGGAGCAGAGTCTCTAAGCACGTAAATATCAAGGAGCAGGATTTGGCTCGAAGGATGTTACCTTCATTTGAAACTCCTAAAGGGAGTCCTTATGGTTTTGTGAACCTACTATATGGTGTCGATGAATATGAAAGCAAGGTTACTTCAACTGCTAGAGTTGGCACTCTTACCTTAGAGTATGGGCCTTTAGGTCGCTTGATTGGAGATTCCATTCGTGAGGAAGTTACAAGGAATGTAGTGTGGGAACTCTAGGCCCAACACTCAGAAATTGGTGAAGGTAGACCCTTACTTTTGTCCATAGAAATAATGGAGAGAGTTTTGATAGACCAAGTCAACCAACTCAAAACTAAACTCTCAAGTCAAGTCAACCAACTCAAAACTAAACTCTCCAACCTCAAGATGGGTGATTTCCACACAATTGATAAGTATATTGCAATGTTTAAAAACCTGAAGGATGACATTATTCACGCAGGAGAAAAGGCAAACCAAATCTACATCTTGTGAGTATTATCTTGAATAATATCTCCCAAACATTCAAATTGTTTGTTTACACTCTGCAACATTCCTTTATTTGTCAAGGAACTTACAATTCCTACTCTTGAGGAGGCTTTCCCTAATCTCATTCAGCATCAAGCTTCTTTGAGGAATATGGGTAACTTACCCAACCTCCTCCCCTAATCAAGCCCATCTAAAGGTTGTCTCAACCCCTCTTAAATATGAGTCCAATCACAGTAAAGGAAAATAGTAAAAATCCTCCAAGAAGTAAAAAGCCATACGCAACTACTCTCATAAGGAGGGCCAACCCATTCATGCCTTGCCTTTCTCATCTTCATAATATTGATGAGATTGCAAAATCTACAATACGCAAACCAAATCTACATCTTGTGAGTATTATTTTGAATAATATCTCCCAAACATTCAAATTGTTTGTTGTGACACTGTGCAACATTCCTTTATTTGTCAAGGATTTCCTACTCTTGAGGAGGCTTTCTCTAATCTCATTCAGCATCAAGATTCTTTGAGGAATATGGGTAAATTACCCAACCCCCACCCACATCAAGCCCATCTAAGGGTTGCCTCAACCCCTGTTAAATATGAGTCCAATCACGGTAAAGGGGAATACTAAAAATCCTCCAAGAAGAAAAAATCCATATGCAGCTACTATCATAAGGAGGGCCAACCCTCCATGTCTTGCCTTGCTTGTCTTCATAAGATTGATGAGATTGCAAGATCTGAAATAGGCATTAAAGACCTTTTCAATAAGATTGTTGGATCTCCACATAGTGTACACTAGGACATATAATCTGCACTTTGATATACCTCTTCTCAACTAGAATGGATTGTTGATTTTAGATCTACCCAACATATGACCAAACATTTATACTTTCTCTTTAGTTATAGATAGAAACACAGTGGAGAGAAAGTGGTTATTGGTGGCAATTCAATAATACAAGTTGTAGGTTGTGGAGAACACTGGAAATGTCATCATTGATATAGCTAAGTCTAGAGAAGTTCTTCTTGGTCAAAGTGTTGGACCAAACCTTCTTTCCATTTATTGCATCATACACAATAAAATGGAGGTACTTTGGCTGGACTGATGGGTTGTAAAGAACATGGGTGATGGCTTTAAGGTGGTTGCCTTGGGACATTGTGATGAATCCAATCATATGTATAAGTTGGGGAAGACCCCTTCCTAAAAGAAAAAAGGGTCTGTTGCTATGGTAGCCAATGTCAATGACATTGACATGATATGACATCAACATCTCCATCAAACCAATTATGGATCTTTGCAACATATGAGTCAATTACATATAGCTAAATGACCTTCCATTAGTGTTGTTTGTGTTGAATTTTTCTACAAGATGTCCAATAGAATATGATATTTTGTCAGATAATTACTTCGTAATGATTTCCAACCAGTATTTTATGCCACTACTATCATTGAAAAATTACACTTCAAAAAATCTCAACAATAAATGCAGCAGAAACAGTAAAGATCATAGAAAGACAGCCATGCACAATAGAGACAACAAATTTTACCCTGGGAAACACGACCTTAGGAGAAAACCCAACTACTTTTCTTTAGGAGAAATTATTCTTTAGAAAGGTTTACAAATCAGCAATTTGTCTAGAAATTGGTGCCAATATCAAAGTAAAAACACCAGCCAAACCTAGTCAAACTTATGCTAGTCAACACTGGTCAAATCTGTCAGAAATCCCTTCTAAACTCTGTGGTCAAACTGCAGTCAAAGTTACGATCAACGGTGTCCACAATGATCGATACGGTCGAAGCACCCGATGAAACCAATGTTCCACCAAGACTCCGGTGCGGGGAGACGCACAGGGGGGACGTGTGGGAGTACCCTGAAATTTTAGGGAAATTTCGGGGGTGCGGGGAGTCGTCGGGGTATATATATATATAAAATTCAAGTTCATATTCATTGTTATATATATATATATATATATAATAATAATACCAATAGTAAATACATTGAAAATTGAAATTTGATCTACACATGATAAAATTTAAATTCATAATTGAATTGAATAATGACATACATTGATCCATCCTCATCTTTCATTTTGATACATACATCATTCATATGACATACTCATTATTCTAATATTCATCCATAATCATTGATCATTCAATAAATAAATTCAATAATGAAATCTTTAAATACATTGATCCATGATTCCATATCATTCATCATTCATCATTCTACAATCTACAATGTACATTGATTTAAAAATTAATTTCATCATTCATCATTCTAGAATCGAAATTGAAAGCAAAACATACTAGAAGTAGATAGTAGATACTAAGTTTGAACTTTGAACACTAAATAGTAAATAGTAAATTTATATAACTCAAAGTTTCAAACTCAAAAATAGTTAAGAGTCAAGAGTTAGGAATTAGTGTGAGGTCAACAACTGAAAAGTAAAAATCTAAGTCACCTGATACGGGGATACGGGGATACCGGGATTCGAAGTATTGGATACGGGTACGGTGACCCCGGAACAGGATACTTCTGGGATACGTTACGTTATATATATATATATATATTAAAAATTAGATATTTTTTGCACAAATTCATACAAAATTCATTGATTCAAACATAGATATTAGATACTCATGAGTCATACATCATCATTGATACTATAATACAAATTACAATGATACATTGATACACCATACATGATACAATCGTTAAATTTACTCAGAAAGACAAGATTGAAGATAGTAAGATACTGTAGTTTTTTCATTAAGTCATCAGAATCAAAATGTGTTACATAAGAACACTGCTAAGTGGATTGGTGCTCTTGATTAAATACGAGTTCCATACCCTAATACATGACAAAATTCGATGGAAACATTGCAATAGCCCAATCCTGAAATCCTGAAAAACTGATAAGTCTGTTGGATTTTGAATGAGATCTAAAATTCTACTTTCTCCATATGAAATCCAATGAGGTCGGAACCACTCTCAAACATCCTGAGTCATTTCATGGTAATGTTAAAAATTTAAGTAAAAGGATGAAAATGAAAATTAAGGAGAATGTCACTTTTACTTTAAGAATTTAACATTACCATGAATCATATATAAATACTAGGGCCATAGGCTTGATTCCCTCTCCTGAAAAATCCTCCTCAATTGGTGAAAAACAATGAGCAAAAGCCCCCCTTTATAATAAAAAAACAACGCTTTTTTGAACCCGCGGGCGTATCCGACGCCCAGAAGCTCATTTTTGGGGGAGTCGCGACTCCCACACTAGGGAAACGCACCCCCCTGCGACTCCCCAAGACTCCCCAAAAAGGGTGCGTGGGGAAACGTTTCCCCTTGAGACTCCCCGTTCGGGGTGCGAGGGGTGCGCGCACCCGCCCCGGGGAGTCGCGACTCCGTGGAAAGTAAAAAAACTCGGTGCTTCTGATTCAACTCAGTCCAAAAAAAGAAATCAACTTCCTGATCAAAACTAGCCCTTCTTCTCATACATGTGGTTGTCCAAGAGGTAAGAATGGCAGAGAAAACTCGCTCTTCGTTCGGTGTTGAAATGAGACATCACAATGTCTATTTATACGAGTCGAATGGGTGTGATAACCCAAGGGACACGTCCCTTCACTGGACTGGGCTGACCTGATTAATAAAATAAAAAATTTATATAATTTTTCTAGGCCAATTTGAAGACCATTTTGTCATGCAGAAATACTTCCTGATGCTACAAAAAGTCAACACTGCCTCTTAGTTAGGGAAGTATTCTCCTTAGCTGCAAATAGATTTCCCCTTAGCTGAAATTCCTCCTTCCACAAGAAAAGTTCATGAGGTCGCTATGTTGATGTAGAGTGTCTGTTGTAAAATGCAACTAGGTCGGTCTTCATGATGACTATGTAATTATGAAAAGAAGAAGACAATGATAATAAAAATATGGCGGAAACAACCTTCAACAATCTTGGAATATATGTGAAGTAATACCTCATAAAAGGTTAAAGAAAATAAACTTCAAGTTGACCTAAATTGAAGTTATAAAGTTGGCCTAAATATCAATCTGTATGGTCGGCCTAAAAGCTGTTCAGTCTCCTATATATATGTCTACACTACGGCTCATTTGGAGGACAAGAATTGCGGTCAAGTCTGAGGCTGTATAGCAGATAATTGAATGCGGATAAGTCTGATACTGAAGAACGTAGGTAGGAGCAGATTCAAGACAGAATTGAATATGGATAAGATAGCATATAAAGGAGCAGATCTAAGACAGTATTAAATGTGGACCTATCTGAGGTTACTCAGAGTTTAAATGCGGAAATAAAGGACAGCAGTTAGTGCAATAGAAAAGTATAGATTGCGGATTATAAAAGAGGAAGCAGATTCAGGAAGGAACCAAAGAATACAGTCTATGGAAGAGTACAGTCTACAGTTTGAAGAATCTAAGAAACGAGTTTGTCAAAGACAAAGACAGTGTTTGTAAGAAGACAGGCTAGTAAGGAAGGTAAATCAGAGATTTACCTTCCTAACCATGTTTCAAGATATTCAGTTACAAGTGTAAATAATTCTGTCTACATTTGACTAATTACTTTGATAACTGACTTGATAAAAGATTAACTAAGTTAAAGAAGAGAATACATAAGAAAGCTCACAAGTAGTTATCAAGAAGAGAATTTTTGTATTAATCACAAGCCCTACAAATTCTCAACATGGTATCAGAGCTAAGGTGGCAGTCAAAGAAGGGCATATAAGTGGCACTTAAGGATTAGATCACAGTCAACAACAACTCAGATATCTTTCAGATGGAAAAAAGTGATGGGGCTCGATCTCTATTACAATCATCTAAGAAGAAGGGACTCGGTGAAGGAACAATGAAGTATAAACTCTATATTAATCTCAGCAAACAGTTTAGTAATCCAATTCAGTAATCAATTCAGAGATAAGGCAGAGAAACAGGAAGAGGGCAAGGACAGTTAAGGATTTTCCTGTTTGGGCATAAAAACTCGGACTTGGCTTAACTATCATTTGAATAAGAATTTCGAATTTTTCTCTGAAATTTCGGTGATTAATTACAGTGATATACCATACAAAAAACAGAGATAGAAAGGCCGAGGAAATCAGAGATTAAAAATTATCTTGGGCTAATTTTTTTATTATATTCTTTATAGCTCGAATTAAGGACAGTCAAACAAAGAACTTGAGCTCGGATTGGTGAAAGAATTAACCTGTGGCATATAATATTTGTGAACAGTCATCAGTAAGGGCGATGTGGGGAGATTAAGGCTTGACCTGTAAGCACATATATTAAAAGTCTCGGATCTGTGATTAGTACTTCGTACTGTTAGCTGTAAAAGAGGGACGAAATTCTGTAATTGTCCTTCTTGGAGCAATACCCTTAGTCACCTGAAGCAGAAATCCCATCCTCTGTGGCAAAAATCAGATTCTGACCAGTAACAAAATTCTGTGGTAAAGATTTCAGGTTGCAATTTGGAGCAACCCTCTTACATCTTTGAAGCAGAGTTTTAAAAAAGTTTTAAGCAGAGCTTGAAGTCCTTTTACAATAGTTTTGAGCATTCTCATTGATCAATACTTGAAGATACCTTGAAGGAAAACTTGAAGTACTATTGAAGGAAGAATTGAAAGCATTATGGACGTCCACCTTGGAAGCAATTTGGCACAGTATTAAAGACTGTTTTTGTAACCACTACTGAAGGCTGCTTTAGAAGCACCATTGAAGGCACTATTGGAATATTGAATTTTGTTGAAACAACAGTCATCTTTGGAGCATAGTTTGGTGCAGACTTCTTGGTGGAATTGATATACATCTTAAAAACAGATTTGAAGGCACCTTTGGAGCAACTTCAAAGAAGGAGTGTCGGTGGAAATCACGGTCATAGTCATGACTTCTGATTCCAAAAAGAAGGATTCTCAGTGATATGTATAAACAGTGAAGCAGTACGTTAAAGGATCTTGGAATAGCTGATCTACCAAAGATCTGAGGTATCTACAACTGATATAAGTATTCAGTTTGAAGGGAACTTGAAGTCTCAAGCCTTGAAGACCTGAATTAACAGTCCAATCACAAGGTACCAGTTCAAGAAAAATCAATTAAACTTATAAGGAATTGATTTATGTTGGTTATATGACAAGAAGCAATGTACCATCCTGATCAAAGCATGGCAGGAGCTCTTGGTGAATCAGCTCCGGGAAAACCTATTTGACAAAATTTACTAATAGAAAGTAGTCATCAAAAGCAAAGATCATCATGGAAACATATTTCTAGGATGTGATATAGATAAAGCAGGCCAAGTGAATGAAGCTCTTGATTCTTGAGAAATTGCTATAGGATGACTCAAGGGAAAAAGGGTGTGAGTTATGTATATATATTTATATGCTAACATTGGATGTTGTGAAGTCATGTCATATGATTGCATGTAATGAATTTTTGTATTTTGAAGTATGATCTATGGAGGAGTATCTCTTAGTGCACAAACAGATGAAATCAACATAATATGTCCTCATGGAATATGAGGTGGTTGTATATGAACTAGAAACTAGAAAGGGTGTAAGTCCCCAGGATTGTGCAGAGAGGAAAAAGATCATGAAATGCAACCATGTCAAGAGGCAGTTATCATCTGGAAGCCAAGAAGATGTGACTAAGAGATCTCCTGGAAAGATATGTAGACTCTGACGGAAGTCTGGTAAAGAAGAGGACCCTTGATAAAACATATCATTAAGAGATGTGTCAATCTGTATGAAATCTATATGAAGGATGTCGATACCCACAAGAAGATGTCATGGTGAAAGATCATCACTAAGGTAACTTTTGTACTAAAATTTAATATGAATATGTTTATCTGGATGAATCTATGCAGGGTTGCTAATCATGAGAAAGGATGTATGATCCTTGGAAATGATTCGAAGGAAAGCAGCATAACATAACAATGGACCAGATAAAGGAAGTCTGATGAATCACTCTGATAGCTAACATGACTCAGGATGGAAGTGATGGATGATCTATGCCCTATGAAGCTAAAGTCGGAGATTCCTCAATATTGAAATCCATGACATTGTGGACAAGAATTCTTCATGAGCAACTGGGTGTCTCACCATTGTTGTTGGAGGTCCCTGATTAAGAGGAAGCCTGATGGTAAGTTTCTTACTTGGAAGAAACTTGGTAATTCCTAAGGATGATCTTAGGTACATTCTTTGTATAATAATGAGTACATTCCCTTGTGGAATAAGGTCCTCCCTGGGAGGGAGAGATAGACACATCATTCTGGTCTTGGGAAAACAGAATGGAGGATTCGGTAATCATCTGGCATTTGATACTCTTTGAGAATGTGATAGGGCATTCAAGATAAGAGTAGTCGGGGACCGATATTCTTTGAGGACTAGCTACCCAAGAGAAGAATAGTCCAGGGAGGTCATACTTTGGGAACACCCGAGTGGAGTATGTACCTTGGAGAGACAATGACGAAGGTGTCTATAAGTCATGTGTCTCACCAGCATTGAAGCCCATTGTCTCGTTGAAGAAATGGGGCTGTTAGTCAAGGCCTTGCACTAGTACAATGCTGGTTGAAATGATGCTATACAGATGTGATTACCAATCCAATTTTTCTTATGAGATTCTTTAGTTTGAAAGTGATCATGTAACTATATGAATACCTCCCTAGTTAAGAGGGAGTGTTGTAAAATGTAACTAGGTCAATCTTCATGATGACTATGTAATTATGAAAAGAAGAAGACAATGATAATAAAAATATGGCAGAAACAACCTGCAACAATCTTGGAATATATGTGAAGTAATACCTCATAAAAGGTTAAAGAAAATAAACTTCAAGTCGACCTAAATTGAAGTTATAAAGTCGGCCTAAATATCAATCTGTATGGTCGGCCTAAAAGCTGTTCAGTCTCCTGTATATATGTCTACACTACGGCTCATTTGGAGGACAAGAATTGCGGTCAAGTCTGAGGCTGTATAGCAGATAATTGAATGTGGATAAGTCTGATATTGAAGAGCGTAGGTAGGAGTAGATTCAAGACAGAATTGAATACGGATAAGAGAGCATATAAAGGAGCAGATCTAAGACAGTATTAAATGCGGACCTATCTGAGGTTACTCAGAGTTTAAATGCGGATATAAAGGACAGCAGTTAGTGCAATAGAAAAGTATAGATTGCGGATTATACAAGAGGAAGCAGATTCAGGAAGGAACCAAAGAATACAGTCTATGGAAGAGTACAGTCTACAGTTTGAAGAACCTAAGAAACGAGTTTGTCAAAGACAAAGACAGTGTTTGTAAGAAGACAGGCTAGTAAGGAAGGTAAATCTCTGATTTACCTTCCTAACCACATTTCAAGATATTCAATTACAAGTGTAAATAATTCTGTCTCTACATTTGACTAATTACTTTGATAACTGACTTGATGAAAGATTAACCAAGTTAAAGAAGAGAATACATAAGCAAGCTCACAAGTAGTTATCAAGAAGAGAATTTTTGTATTAGTCACAAGGCCTACAAATTCTCAACAGTGTCCTGTTAAATTTCTAATAACAACCAAATTTATTTTCTCACAGAAATTTAATTTATCCACAACAAATTATTTATATACCCATATAATTATTAAAACACCGAGAAATAAAATCATTGGTATTTTTAAATTTTAGAATTAAATATATGAAGCAGAAATAAACGAGAGATAAATCACAATTTGCAAAATAAAATCCCCACAACAATTCTCTATCATTTCATTATCTGGAAGCCCTAGGTTTTTCGACCCACAGAGATGCAAGAAAAAAATACAAATCTGGAACCTGTAACTCGGCTCCCTCGAAATGAATTCAGCCAAGGTAACTCAGCCTCAAGTGAATCTATGTATTGTATTCAATATTGCTTTATTTATTTACAAGATTTGAAGGAACGCTGTGATACTAGTTAAAATACAAATCTGTTCTGTGTTATTGTCAAGACTCAAACTTAAGGGCAATTTCTCCCCAAGGGATACTACAGAAACCAACCGCCACCAGCTAGGGTGTATATTCCAACACCGAAACTAGGAAATATCAAGGGTTTCTCCCTCACTCAGTAAGCTGCTTGACCTCCTTGTCAATTCACAAATAATTTCTTCAAACCTCTCCCCATGGGTGGTAAGCAAAAACTATGGGTCACTTTATTTTTCTAAAGTGATTTTTTACCACCTTTATTTAATTATTTATTAATTTATTCTGTTGACCCCCTTTTTCTGTCAATAGCCCATGATCCAGATAGACTATGACTCCAAGCCTCTCATGCTTCTATAGATTGGATAGGAACATTACATGATAGGAATAATCAGATTTACAGGGAAGGGATTCCAATTCCAAATATCACCTATCTGATTTCCTCGGCTTCATATCTCTGCTGCTAAACTAAAAGAATCCTTCACTCACAATTAAACTATCTATTTGTACAACATAGTAGCTTGCAGTTACAGGTAACTGAAGCTACCATAACTAACATATGTCATGGTAGTTTGGTTTGGGCCTTGGCTTTCCATCCATTAAAGTTGTCTGGCTAATATCAAGTCAATTGTGTGATATCAAGCTGTTAATTGATCAATATCAATAGCCATGTTGTTTGTGCTGGCTTGGCAGAAGCTCTCATTAGCACCACTCCAGCAGAAAGAAAACAAGAACCTGAAGAAACTTGAGAATGGAAAGAAGGGGGGAAGAATAGAGCAGTTCTGTATGCAATCACTATAAGGAAATTTTGCTGGATTCTTTAAATTGCTTTTATCTCTAGGTAGGAAATTAATTTTATATTGCATTAAACCAGACTGAAAGCCTAGAATTTTTTAAACAGATTGAAAACAATGATAAATTGCACAATATATGCTAGTATTTTTATGTTTACGTAGAATCTTAAATTCATCTTGCAAATGTGTCTACTTCAGAGTCCAGACTAAAGGCCCCACAATGATTTTATTCCAAATCTTTATCCCATGTAGAATTCACCAGTGGATGCTTGTAGTATGTAGTATATACCAAAAGAACACTACGTTGGGTGACTTAGTCACGCACTAGTGAACAAATAATACTTGGTCAGAACAAAGTCCATAGTGAAACATTGCATGACCAACAAGCTCATATGGTGATCCAGGAAGACTAAGGAAAGAGGAAGATAATGTAGACATAACTTTTGGATATATTGTGATCATTTGAGATAAACTGGAAATTTAGAAAAGTTACATTTTGATTTTATCAAAAACATAAATCAGTGTCAACTCAATTATGATAAACATTCAAGTCCTAAAGAACTCCTAAATCTGGTTTTAGTCAACAAACCATATCCAAGTAGCATGCAGATAGGCATACTCCACATTCATTGAGGATATCCAGAGAATTTAACATGTCAAATGCGTTTGAACTTTGAAGACAATCACAAAGGCAAAAAGGAAGAGAAAACTATGAAGATCCAAACGCATTAGGAGAAAAGAGAGTAAGAAGAGGTATCCACAAACTAAAATTTGCTAGTTACATGCTCAATATGTTTGGCCAGTTTTGATGGAATTTCTGATATACTTCATTCCAATTCCAAATATCACCTATCTGATTTCCTCGGCTTCATATCTCTGCTGCTAAACTAAAAGAATCCTTCACTCACAATTAAACTATCTATTTGTACAACATAGTAGCTTGCAGTTACAGGTAACTGAAGCTACCATAACTAACATATGTCATGGTAGTTTGGTTTGGGCCTTGGCTTTCCATCCATTAAAGTTGTCTGGCTAATATCAAGTCAATTGTGTGATATCAAGCTGTTAATTGATCAATATCAATAGCCATGTTGTTTGTGCTGGCTTGGCAGAAGCTCTCATTAGCACCACTCCAGCAGAAAGAAAACAAGAACCTGAAGAAACTTGAGAATGGAAAGAAGGGGGGAAGAATAGAGCAGTTCTGTATGCAATCACTATAAGGAAATTTTGCTGGATTCTTTAAATTGCTTTTATCTCTAGGTAGGAAATTAATTTTATATTGCATTAAACCAGACTGAAAGCCTAGAATTTTTTAAACAGATTGAAAACAATGATAAATTGCACAATATATGCTAGTATTTTTATGTTTACGTAGAATCTTAAATTCATCTTGCAAATGTGTCTACTTCAGAGTCCAGACTAAAGGCCCCACAATGATTTTATTCCAAATCTTTATCCCATGTAGAATTCACCAGTGGATGCTTGTAGTATGTAGTATATACCAAAAGAACACTACGTTGGGTGACTTAGTCACGCACTAGTGAACAAATAATACTTGGTCAGAACAAAGTCCATAGTGAAACATTGCATGACCAACAAGCTCATATGGTGATCCAGGAAGACTAAGGAAAGAGGAAGATAATGTAGACATAACTTTTGGATATATTGTGATCATTTGAGATAAACTGGAAATTTAGAAAAGTTACATTTTGATTTTATCAAAAACATAAATCAGTGTCAACTCAATTATGATAAACATTCAAGTCCTAAAGAACTCCTAAATCTGGTTTTAGTCAACAAACCATATCCAAGTAGCATGCAGATAGGCATACTCCACATTCATTGAGGATATCCAGAGAATTTAACATGTCAAATGCGTTTGAACTTTGAAGACAATCACAAAGGCAAAAAGGAAGAGAAAACTATGAAGATCCAAACGCATTAGGAGAAAAGAGAGTAAGAAGATGTATCCACAAACTAAAAATCCTTTGCTAGTTACATGCTCAATATGTTTGGCCAGTTTTGATGGAATTTCTGATATATACAATCATTGTTTTTAACATCCTTTAGCACTAAAGTCAAATAAAAAAATTGCATGTTTTCAATTGAGAACCTCAATACGTGGTGGAAAGGTCATACCTGAATAATCATTGACAATGCAAGGAAAATAGCTAGGAGCACAATCATGCCCTGAATGAATTGAACCAAAGAAAGATGACAATTTAAAATTTGTCCATACACATACACTACATATTGTCATGATTTCTTTGCTGACTATGGATACTCACTTACATATATAACTTTGAACCGCAACATGGTGCCTCTTATATCCTTGAACTTTTCAATTTGAGTTGACGGGCTGATAAGAAATCCCAGTAGCAAGTAAAGAACAGTTGGTACAACAGCTATCAAAAGGAGAAATTTGTTTACATCAGGCTGCAGAAAAGCTTGATAAATCTGCAAAACATGTCTCATTAGGATCCAGAAAATTAAATGAGTGTAAAATGTCACATCAAAGTAAAGAACCAAATCCTCATCATACTTCATCTGAGCATGCATGAAAATCAATATCTAAGCACCTACAGACAAACATAACACAAGGAGTAACTTCAACTGAGAGTATAGTATACAATAGCACGTAAATTATATCTTCTTGGACATTAATAAAAATTGCCATATCTTATTTATCCTAGATATGGCAAAGGAAGAGAATCAGCTGAGTCAGAATCCAATGCTAGTCAAATTTGTATAGACGAAAAGTTATCAAATGGCAAGGAATTACTCATGGACAAGGATAAAAGAAAAGTTAATTTAATCATTCCAAAGCAGAACTGCTAAAGACAAAACTTCATTCAGCCAAGAAAAAAATAATGGATGGATTCAAAGAAGGGCCATTCAATCTGATATTACCGATGTACAGTGCAAATTCTAATATTAGGCTTTTAAATTTTGTCAGAAAATATGACTTTCCAGTTTTTGCCACTATTTTAAAAGCATATGATTCAAGCCTGTATAAAGGAACATATACTTACAGTTACAAACATGGCACCACTCAACCCAAGCTGAGACTTTAATATACCCATTGCTGTACCTCGATGATCCTCAAAGTTTTCCACACTGCAAAAACAAAGGACCAACACAAACAGTTACTTCGCTGCATCAAAATAAACAATTTGAGATATTCAATTTTCTTTAAATATTATGTTAATTCAAAGACATCTTATAGTACAAAAGATAACGCTAGACACTGAACCTGGTCATCATGCAGGCTGTGTCAACCCAACCATCTCCACCAGTTCCCAATGCCAAATACAAGGACAGCTGTCACCCATAATAACAAAATATGAAACATAGGCTGACTATAAGGAAAAATATCAAGAGGCGTTTCTAACAGAAAAATAAGGAAAAAAACATGGGCAAAGGGCAATAAACCTTAAAAATTCTCTTATGCTAGGAATTGGAGAAAAGTATTGCAGAAGAAATGACAGCATCCTCAACTCATGTTCCTACCTATTTATCACACAGCTAAGAAAATCAGTTGCTTACCATCCATATAGATCTTGGAGTATCACTTGCAATCGTCATCCACATCTGTATCAAATTTAGAAATGTAAGCTCAGAGCCAGTTGAATTGCATTTCTGATACTTAAAATTAAAGAAAATTATAAATGAGAGTTGAAATGCTGCAACAAAGACATCACTCTGAAATGCATATAGTGATAAAGGACAAATTAGTGAAGTCACAGCTTTATATAGGCTACTAACCAGACCATAGCCAAATACTCGCAGAAGTGCCCCAATGTACACAGTGACCCATGGTGCGTAAAAGTTGTAAAAAAAGCCAGAAACCAGAGCAACAAAAGCTCCAAAGTCTTTAGCAGCTCCAATATTGTCAATCTGCTCCTGAGTGTAGTGAAATTTCTTTTTGATATGTTCACTATAAACAGCATAAGTGTATGTTAACCCACTGCATCCCTGCAAAATAAAAACAGGCCTCATATATTACTTACAGAATTGATTTAATCTGTATCATAAGAGTTACAAATCAAAATCTTCAATTGTAAGGAGAAATTTTAGTTGAGATTCAGCAGAACATGCTTTTGCAAGATTAGTGGTCAAGCAAACGAGGACCCACTGTTGAAAGGTAAGCTTTTCCAAACTTCAACAGTCTTGGAAATGACAACCTCTTGAGGTAATGGCCATTGCACTATAAACTGTATTTACATATACACTTCTGTCAATTCTTCTCTTGTGCATGCATGGCTCCTCGACTTCACTTGTAATGTGAGTTCCCTTTACATTGTCGTTGTTGTGCATATATAATGCCAAGGGTCCAGAAAACAATTTATTGGCAACATTGGAGAAAATATTGGAAAATATCAGTAGACTTTAAAAAATACAAAATTTTCATTTTATTTTTTTAACACAATAAGAAGCCCCCTCCCTCTGGCCCTATTATGGGCAAATGTAATAGTGAGTGGCCCCTTTGTTCTCAATCCCTTGCTTTCACTCTTTAAACGGAGCAAAAATATCCAAAAAATTCTGGAGCCAGCCAATATTTTCTATTTTCAGATGATATATTGCTCATATATTGCAATATTTAAAAATTGGAAAAAACCACTATTATTTTCCAGTGATACAATTGCTGACTAGGGGACATAGCGATATATCATGACGACAGCAATAATTTTGTGATTTTTGCCACACTGGTGCATATATCAATTGGTATCAAAGCCCTGTAAATTAGTATCATTTCAGGGTTTCATGATTCCAGCTCCCTTTAGGATTTTTTCTTGCCCAGAACCATAAAGTTTTTCAAACAATTCAAGTGATTTACAGGCACATTGACACCCCTATTCCTGATTTCAAGTCATCACGACATAAGTAACCAATTGTCACTCAAACATCCCTCGGAAAAGATTTCGCATCTTTTCTGCAAGATTTCTGCAATTTTGCCACAGACACCATATGTCTATTTATGATTAGTGAAACCAATAGTTTACATGGCTATAACACTAGTTTTTTTCATGTTCCATTGGTTTTATTCCTGTACTGATGGTTATTAAGTCAAACCACTGATCAAATCCATGGATTTGCCACCAAAACCCACAGAAAGGTCAAGCACTTGCAATTTTAACATTTGTGGCCCACTCCGCATCTGTGATCTATTAAGCATTGCTTGTGGCTTCCAATAGACTTATTCTGTCATCATCTATTGCATTATGGCTCACCACAATTCTTCCAAACACTTGCAACTCTAGGGAATTTAATGTCATTCAATTTCTATGGAGCAAATGCAAGAACAACAAAAATTATTGCTGGAACAGTTGGCTATCCAACGCCAATAACATAACAAGTTTCAGACACAAATGATGCTAAACACAATGACCATGTTCCAACAATTGATGATCACTCAGCAACAAAACCTACTATGGTCCCCCCAACAACAATTGTTGTTACAATAGCACAATCAACCTATGGTCATCCCCATATCCCAAAAGTGTTTCACACAAGACACCAACCTTTACATCCCTAAATTTGACAAAACCCTAAATGGCAACAAGCTTGACTCCTAGCTTCGCAATCTAGAAGCCTATTTCAAGATTCAATCTATTCTGATAAATGCTCAAAAGATTCTTGTCAATAAAGTTCATTAAGAAGAGCAAGCCCTCGCAAGGAAACAGACGTAAACCCGCTGACCCACAACCACTAAATCTAATTGGCATTTTGGATGATTTCAACTCTGTTGCCTACAAGTGGTTCAAACAATTAAGTTATGAGGATGCAATGTTGGCACAATGGCTACAACTCAAAGAAAACACTTGGACAAACAATACAATAGTTCATTGAGGACTTCAACAAACTCTCCATCAAATTTCAGGTAAAGAATTCTAAAGGTGTTCTTCATGTTAAGTTCATTTCTAGTTTGTTTTCTCAGATCAAAATAAACAAACTCGAACTCTTCCCAATATCTTTGCTGGATTACACCTTTCAACTAGATTCCAAAATCAGAGTTAAGACTCAAGCTAATCAACCCACCAAGTGGTTACCAACTTGTTATAGATCTCACAAACAAAGAGCTCTTCTTCCTAATCAAGAGATAGCTAGTCCTTTTTGCTAAGGGAAGCAAAAATACTATTATCATAAGCAGTCTGGTCATCCCAATGAGGAATGCCATGCCTTGCAAGCAAAAACAACAAAAGTCCTCCTTGTTGAACTACAACAAGCACTTGAAGGACTTGCTCTTAACGAGCACCACAAGACCTAAGTTCCACAATCCCAATTCATCCAACACTTAAGTAGTCTTCATGGCTAAGCATTGCATTGATATCAGGCTAAGATCACTTTTAACTATAGATTCAAGTAAACAAAAATAATTGAACATTTGTAAGGGCAACAAAAAGGAACCTGGTTTTTCAACAATTCGTTGATTCACTCCATCTTCCTACCATGGTGCATGCACAACCATATCATCTTGGATGGGTCAAGGAAGCAGGTCAATCCACACTTTATCACCTGTAAAGTGTTCTATCTCTTTTTCCATCAAGGAAGCAGGTCAATCCACACTTTATCACCTCTAAGTGTTCTATCTCTTTTTCCATTAAACTATTCATTAATACAGTTGATTACGGCATTACACTTCCAGATTAATGTGCCATGCTTCTTAGCAAGCCCTATCAACTTCAGATAAGAGCACAGTATGATGGATTTTACAACACCTATAAACTAAGTCAATGGATTCATCGCCCTCCCCCCCCCCCCACCTCCCGGCATTTTGTGAATCCAGCATATCGGACACAATTCGCTGCTGACATGTGTCCGATTCAATGCTGGTGCATGTCTGAATTTCAAGATTCGTGTGAGGAAGGAGTCTGATTCATGCCAAGAGAGAATCATGATTTTCGAACACATGTCTTCCGAAAAGCAACCCGCAGGCTTGATAAAAGTCGTAATTGGCCCACATTTGTTCATTTGCATTCATTGTTTGGGTGTTGTGGGACTGTCGGCGCGACCAGCAAAGGAGATAAGAGTGTTTTGGAGGTGATTCAAGTGACAGGTAAGTGGATTAACCTTTAATTTTTTTCTAGTTTTGATACAACAGTCTACCTGTCCATTTTGTTTACATGCATAGCCTTACAGCAATGCATTTTTTCTTTATTTTTACAGCACTCATGGCTCAATCAAGGGCAGCAGGGAAGGGGCAAAAGAATGGGAAGAATGTGCCCATTGGTAATGCCCCCCCACCAATTTCATCAAGGTCTGTCAGTCCAGGCGGAGACAATGGTGTATGTGCACAGCAACCTTTGTCTTATTTACAGTCAGAGGGAGGATTGGTTGAAGGGAAAGACAAAGACATGGGATGTGTTTCCTGATAATATGGGTTTGGACAGCAGTATTGAGTTAGAATTGGCTAACTTGGACCTTAATGAGCCAGTGCTAGAGCGTGTTACTTTTGATGATGCTGATACTCTTGAGGGGTCATCCTCCACAATAGCAGATGCAGAGATTACATTGGATACAGAGGAGGAGGATGCAGAAGAGAACAGTGGCAATATAGATGTTGATTTTGATGTTGATGAGCTATAGGATAGCCTATAGTCTATTGGCAACAGCCTATGAGATTCTTCCTTTCTGTTCTACAGTTTCGGGTTCTAGTGTCTACCTCGTTTTGTATTTGCTATTTGGTATTTTCAATTTGCATTCCAAGTCAGGAGTCCTCAAGACTCAGTGCCTATCTAATACATTTTCATTTTGATGATTTAATGCAAAAACTGTAGTTTGTGGTTAATTTCTCGTGTTTGTCCAATATCAATTTATCGTATTCATCATTGATGTAGTAGTAAATGTTAGTTGTAAACTAGTATCATTGATGAATCATGATTGTATGCATAATATTACAATGTGCATGTATGATAAAATTTGTATCATCATGAGAATTTGTGTAATATCAATTAATTATATATATATATATATATATATATATATAACGTGTCCTACATGTCTTGTTCCGCGGTGTGTGTGTGTGTAGCATGCCCTATGTTTCATGTTCCAGGGGGGTCTTAGTGTCCCGTGTCGGACTCTCATATTTGTGTGTCCTACGTGTCTCGTGTTCCCATGTCAAGTGACTTAGTTATAAAGTTCACAAGGGCAATAAAAGATGCTAGCCCACCTATTCTCCCCTTTAGGCAACAAGAGGTTTAGCAAGTCAATCACCACAAATTCAAAACTTTTTATTCTACTCCAAAGCTCATCCCTCTTGACCTACCACAAGCCTCACATGCCAACAAGGAGATATTCTTCCATGTTAAATTTCACAAGGGATAGCAAAAGAAAGAAACAAAACCAACACAAACCTAATATTTTGCAATAGAGAAACATAAACCAACATTAGGGAAGTGCAATACATGAAGAGAAATCAGCCAAGAGGAGTGCAACCCTAGAGGGATAGTGAACCCAAGAACAAGTGCACTAGAGAGAGAAATAAACCCAAGCCCAAGAGAGCACAACACTTATAGCCTCTGGGAAAAACACTTTATTAAGAATGAAAGATGAATTACAAGATAATATATTGCAAATGAGGATTGGGTATAATAAATAACTCGGGAGGTATGGCACTTTCCCCAAGACAGGTTGTGGGCCTGTGTGTACAAGGTCATCCTAGCAACATAATAATAATTAAAATATAAGGTCAATCATGGCCAAAAGTGAAGCCTACACCATTTGCAACATTCCCCCGTAAGCTAAATAGGAGCCACAAAGAAAAATAATGAATACAAAGGAAAATGGATGAACAAATACCCAAATCACTATAAGGGTAGTCATGGCTGAAAAGGAGAGAGGGTGTATAAATACCCCACCCAAATATAAGGTTGATCATGGCCTAAATGAAGATTACACCCCTATTTTCAACATCGCCTCTCAATCAAAACAAGGGTCACAAAGACTAGGCATTACAATACAAAATTCATATCCCCCCTTCATAAAGAACATATTATCCCCTTTAAACAACATATATCCCACACCATGATCCAATGAATATGGCCTCTGGAAAAGGTAAAGAAAAAGAGAATTCTACAAGATAAGATCTAGATGAGTCATCAATAAGGACTGCATGATCAACATCTATCTCCTAATTCATTGTGGGAAGAGTGTTAGAGTAAGCACTCATAGGATCACCATGTGGAGGAGAGAGACCACTCAAAAACTCTTAGAATCATCTATAGCCGAATCAACCATAAGAAGCAAAGGAAAAGACCTTATCAAACAGTGAGTAGGACTTCATCAACATTATCAATTATCACTTCCTCTCCATTGTGTTGTTTCCAATAATCGAAGAGGAAGGGCCCTCTTCCAATAGGGGTACTCCAGAACTTTTGACCATTTGTAAGCCCAAATGTCTACAAATGATAGCATTATAACTTGTAAGGCTATGTGAGTGTATTTTGTGAAAGTGTCTTACAAATTTCCAATGGTGGATGGTCATGGCTAGTCTCTTAAGCTTAATTTTCATGGTGCTTGGTTTTCTATCACCGTTGACACCCCCCTAGTGGGTGGCAATTCCCTACCTTGACGAGCATCCTTATGTTTTGGGGTGGTATGTGAACATCATAGAGATGGACCTACTAACACTCATGATTTATGGGAACACTTATTGTTTAGCCATGTACAAGTGATAGCTTATTGTGCTCTTCCCCTACATTTTCCCTTTATCCTGATGTACCTCTTTTTTCCCCGCATGGACCATATTTTTGTGTATGTACTATGTACATCTCTTTGGCCATGGCCATCAATCTTCTTGGTAGTCTCACAGTTCAAAATGCATTTGTGATTCTCGAGGCAATGTCCCACATCCTCCAGGGCAATAAAAGGGATCGTTGCAACCTCCAAGTCAAGAGAAATCGACTCCAAGTCAAAGCACTCCAAACATCCTCCTGAAAGTTCCTTTTCCCACGTTGGGGTACCTTTAGATGGATCAGGCTTCAGCTTCTCTTTTGGCACAGTCATGAAGTTAAAAGAGGCAACACGATGCTTCGTTAATCAAGCAATATGTCAAAGCAAGTCAAATATACTCAATTGGACCAAGATTAATCTTTTAAAAAAAAAAGCAAAATCGAGCCTTAAAGCACATAGTAAGCAAGCATTTGGACCAAAAAAGAGAACTCGTCCACCTTTTAGAAGCCACTGGAGCAAAGTCAAGTGAATTTTGAGGAACACTGAGGAAAATAAGGAGGTCGTCAAGGTCTCCAAGCATTTCCAAAATTATTTCAACTCAAATCAAGCAAGATTCCAAGCAAATATTTTATTCCAAGGCCAAATCGACTTCCTTTTTGTCATATCAAACCACCTTTAATGGGACATCTCATCTCTTTGACGATTTCAAGCAATGTAAAAGTGAAATTTTGTAATTTGACTTAGTCTCCGATCATATTGTGGATGAAAAGTGACCTTTTTTTGGAAGCAAAAGGTGGATAGATGTCGAGAGCCTCATCTCCAAATAGAAAGTTCTCCCTCCTTTGCAAATCAATGTGAATTGTTGAGATCATTTGCCAAAATGTAAATTGTTTTCATGAAATCTTTGGTGTTGATCATGGATTTTCTCTTTCTTGGTTGATATCAAATATTTTCTAAGACAATTTGTGGATAACTAAAAGATTACTACAATGCTAATTAGGTCGATCCATTTGAAGGGAAACTTTGTCACTTGGAGAGGGATGTCTAGGGTTTCTACTGACACATCTCTCTTGTTGGTGTAAGGTTGTTGAAAAGTGTAACTAGGTTCGGTCTTCATAATTACATGTAATTGTGATTTTATGTAATTGATGAAAAGAAGGAAAAATAAAATTATTGTAATGTTTGTCTCATGGGTTTCATGAGCAAGGAATTTTATTTTAGTGATGGCTATCATTGTGAGCCTTTAGGATTGAATCATCTAGTCATAAAAGTCAAATTGAGTCTATGTCATGTATGAAGGACCCTTCTTGGGCATATTATATTTTGTATGAGTCATTAGGTAAGTGTAAAAAGCCCTCTAAGACCAAGCTAAGTCTCCTCATACAAGCTGACGTCAAGAAGAATAAAAAATTCTTCACAAAGGACACGTTGGCTCAACTATTGTCATGTCGGCTCATATACAGAGGAAAATTACTATATAGTATAAATAGGCAACTCGCACTACAGAATTGCAGTGAAGAATTTCGGTTGTCACAGTTTGAAGAAAAAGGATGTGAAGTACAGTGAGGGAGCCTTAAAGGTTAGCAAAAGGATAAGAAGGAAAGCGAGGTTCTAAAATCTAGTTTTTGGATTTGTTTTAGGGTAATCTTGTTGTCACAGGTGTGAAGGAAAAGAGAAGTTTGTTACTAGAAGTTTGTCACAGCAATAAGGACGAAATTTGTTGCAGAAGTACGTAGCTAAAGTGGAAGAAGGTTGAAAGTTAATATATTGCAGCAGTGAAGACCGAGGAGAGGAGAAGTTTGTTGCAGCAGTGGTGTAGTCCTCCTAGGGAGTTGAAGTGGAAGAAGGCCTAAAGTCTAAAGCAAGCAAAGGTTGAAGAATAAGTCAAGAAGGAGGAAGGAGCAGAAGGTTGACTATCGTTGACTAAGAATCTTGTGTCTTGGTCTTGGAGTGGCAGATAGGTCGAGGGTCTTGGTCTTGGTATTCGTAAATTGGAATCTATATAAGAAGAAGAATTTGTTTGGGTTTTCCTCTCAAAGAGTGAGAGGTTTTGGCCCTGGCTGATAGCCTATATTTTGTGTCTCTTGTATCTTTATGGTTCATGCATTGGAAGTTGTTTGATGAAGAAGAACACTAATAACCTAAGTAAAAGAAGATCCTAAGCTAAAGAAGTAAAAAGAACTCACAAGTAGTTATTAATAGAGGTGAAACCACATAATTACTATGCCCTAGATTTCTCAACATGGTATCAGAGCTAAGGTGACTAAGTCAAGGAAGGGCATCTTATCAAGGGGCACTCCAAGATCAAATCTCAAGGAAGGCATCAAAGCGAAGATCATCTTGAATTCAAAAAAAGCATCATAACCCTAGATCAAACAAGTCTACAAATAAGTATTAGGATCATCATAAAGAAGGAGAACGCCAAAACCCTACATCTACTCAAGTTAAAGTATTTGAAGACTATTCATCAAAAAGAAGTTGGATCAAAGGGTTGTGTCATCTCTGTGATCAAGGATCATTCTTGAAGAAAACTACCTTCATCAAGGAGAAGTTTTCTTTCCTCTATATCATCATCAACATCAAGGTAGCAGCAAGAAGAAGGAGCATCCTATCAAGTAAGTATATTTATGTCCACATCTAAATCTTTCAAAATGTCTTTTTGCAAGGAAAGCAACAAATTGGTTGGAGCTTCAAACTATCTTGCATGGAAGAAAAGGACAGATCTGAATCTCATTGAAATTGAGGTTATGGAACATGTCAAAGGTTCTATCACTAAACGAGGAAAGGAAGATGCTCAAGCTCTTGCTAAGTATATGAAAGGGGAAGTTAGGGCTCAAAGGATTCTCATAGAATCCATCAAGGATCCCCTTATCCCATATATATCTAAACTCACAACTTCAAAAGAAATCTATGACAAATTGGTAGAGTTGTATTCCACAAGCACTGCTGGAGAAGTCATCTCATTAAGGCAAGAACTTTACAAGCTGAAGATGTCTAGGGACGATGGAATAGCCTCATCCTTCATGCAGATATCTGAGATCTAGGATCAACTACAAGATCTGGGAGAAGTCATGTCTGATAGTGAAACGACCACAGTTGTATTAAATGCACTACCAGAGGAGTGGGGTAACTTTACTTCAAGTATTTATGGGAAGAAAGAAGCTACTCCATTCTAGGATCTATGGTCACTATGTAAGATTGAAGAATCTAGACTAAAGGCCAAATCTGATGTGGGAGCAGGTGAGAAAAATTAAGCTTATGCTGCAATGACAAGAAGAAAGGGACAATTTGGAAAGTTTGGTCCTCAAAACAAGAAAAAGAACAAGGCCAAAATCCAATGCTATGGGTGTCAAGAATATGGACACTACAAAAGAGACTGTCCTAAGTTGAAGAAGGACAATAACAAAAGAGGAAGAGGAGAAGCCCACATCACCGAGGAAGTGGAGGAAGCTAAAAAAAAGAAATCCAAGGAGGAAGTAATAGATCTCCACTATTGAGAATCGAGACAGTATTCCTCGCCTAA
Organism: Pinus albicaulis; assembly: GCA_034641835.2. Taxonomy (NCBI): domain Eukaryota; kingdom Viridiplantae; phylum Streptophyta; class Pinopsida; order Pinales; family Pinaceae; genus Pinus; species Pinus albicaulis. Next base: position 835,257,492 of record CM076570.1, read on the forward strand.
GTTCTTTTCAAGTTCATGAGTCTTCTCTTGTAAGAGATGGCTATCATGATTCACTAAATGGGATGCATCAAGGCATCATAGAAGCATTGAAAGAAAGAGCTCGAGACATCATTATAGAAAAGCAAAAAAGATGGTTAGAATCTATAGAAGTCAAGGATATAGTTCTTGGGAATCTCATTGGGAACATAAGTGGCAAGGTCATCTAGTACAAGGTTCATCATACATCTGTCAAAAGGAAACATTTGTTGATGAGGATACTTTAGATCCTCAAGATTCTTTGATGGAATCTTCATTTAAAGGTTCATCGATCATGAAGGGAAGCAAGTGTTTCATCAAGAATTCCAAATTTGTGGAATTCATGGGATGATGGTATGACGACATAAAAGTGATGCAGATCAAGAGATTGAAGCTCTTTCAATCAAGGAAGCTATTGCAAGAAGTCTGAATGACACAAAGGAAAAATGAGGTATGTATGCTTACATTTGATATGGTGGGAGTCATCTCATATGGTTGTAGGTAACATGGATCAATGCTCTATCTTGGGAGCATGATCAAAAGTAAGGATCTCCTCCCTCAAAGGAATACAAGAATGCATGGGTCACATATTCACTAGATAAAATCAACATAAAAAGTCCTCATATGAAGTATGAGGTGGTTGACTACAATTGAGGAACTCTGATTGGAAGCTCCTGGGAATGTAATGTGCAAAGAAAGGAAGGAAGAGATCATAGAATATGCAACCATGGTAAAGGAAATCAACATCCGAAAGACCAAGAAGATTTGACTAGGATATCTCCATGGAAGATATGAAGACTCTGATGAAGTCTAAAAAAGAAAGAGACCCTTGACAATATATATCTTTGGGAGATGTGTCGATATGTATGCAGGATGTTGATGCAAACTAAAAGATGTCAAGATGAAAGACCATCACAAAGGTAATGTTGATTTTAATGTTCATTCCTTTATTTTTGAACAAATGTCTGGATGGGTTTATGCAGGGCTACTAAGGGAAGATCTATGGATGTCTTCCACCACCGATGCACATGTAGTAGGATGGAAGATCCTTAAGTAAACATGGCATGAAGAAAGCAGGATGGCCCGATATGGACTAATGGATCACTTTTCGATGATGGCATGGCTGACTCATGGATGAAAGTGATGGATGGTCAGTGGCCTATGTAGAAGTCCCAAATATGAAGACTCCTAGATAACGAATAGAAGTTCACGACATCGTGAGGAGAAGTTCTTCAAGCAGTTGGATGTCCCATCATCTCCACCTGAGGAGTTGTTGTAGGTCCCTGATTAAGAGGGAGCCTGGAAACAAGTTTCTTACTTGGAAGAAACTTGGAAATTCCTAAGCCAAGAGGGAGCTTAAGTACATTCCTTCTGTTGGAATGAGTACATTGCTTTATTGTAATAGATATGTCCTCCTTAACTAAAAGGGAGAGATAGACACATCATTCTTGTCTTCTCTTAGGAAGACAAAATGGAGGATTGGGTAAGCATTTGGCATCCGATGCTATTTGAGGATGTATTCTGGCATCAAAGATAAGAGTGGTCATTAAGGACCGATATTTTTTTTGGATTGGGAATCCAAGATAAGAATAGTCCCGAAGGAACACAGCCTAAGAACCCTAGTGGGGTATGTTCCGACAGAGACAATGATGAGGGTATCTATACATCATTGGTCTCGTCAGCATTGTGCTCAGATTTCGTGGAGAGATAGAGTTGTTAGTCAAGGCCTTGCTATGTGACATGTTGGTTGATATGATGCTATACAGATGGGTTACCAATCTGATTCTTCTTATGAGAAATTTATCAGATTGAGAATGACCAAGTACCATTATGAATACCTCCCTAGTTAAGAGGGAGTGTTGAAAAGTGTAACTAGGTTCAGTCTTCATAATGACCTGTGTAACTGTGATTTTATGTAATTGATGAAAGAAGGAAAAATAAAATTATTATAATGCTTGTCTCATGGGTTTCATGAGCAAGGAATTTTATTTTAGTGATGGCTCCCATTGTGAGCATTTAGGATTGAGTCATCTAGTCATAAAAGTCAAATTGAGTCTATGTCATGAATGAAGGACCCTTTTTGGGATTATTATATTGTGTATGAGTCATTAGATAAGTGTAAAAAGCCCTCCAAGACCAAGATAAGTCTCCTCATACAAGTCGGCTTCAAGAAGAATAAAAATATCTTCACAAAGGACACGTCGGCTCACCTACTGTTGTGAAACCAACTCCAAAAATAGAAGAAAAGAGATATCAATGCCTTGGAAATAAGCCACACCTACTGTCATGTCACATCATACACAAAGGAAAATTACTATAAATAGGCAGCTCGCATTACAAAATTGCAGTGAAGAATTTCGGTTATCACAATCTGAAGAAAAAAAATTGCAAAGTATAGCAAGGGAGCCTTAAAGGTCAGCAAAAGGATACAGAAAGTGTGGTTCTAAACTCTAGTTTTTGGATATGTTTTAGGGTAATCTTGTTGTCACAGGTGTGAAGGACGAAGAGAAGGTTGTCACAGGTGAAGGACGAAAAGAAGTCTATTACTAGAAGTTTGTCACAGTAGTAAGGACGAAATTTGTTGCAGCAAGAGGGAGATGAAGTGGAAGAAGGTTGAAAGTTAATATATTGCTGCAATGAAGGCCGAGGAGAGGAGAAGTATGTTGCAGTAGTGGTGCAGTCCTCCTAGGGAGCTGAAGTGGAAGAAGGCCTAACGTCTAAAGCAAGCCAAGGTTGAAGAGGAAGTCGAGAAGGAGGAAGGAGCACAAGGTTGACTATCGTTGACTAAGGATCTTGTGTATTGGTCTTGGAGTAGCAGATAGGTCGAGGGTCTTGGTCTTGGTATTCGTCAATTGGAATCTCTATTAGAAGAAGAATTTGTTTGAGTTTTCCTCTCAAAGAGCGAGAGGTTTTGACCCTAGATGATAGCCTATATTTTGCGTCTCTTGACTCTTTATGGTTCATGCATTGGTAGTTGTTTGATCAAGAAGAACATTAATAACCTAAGTAAAAGAAGATCCTAATCTAAAGAAGTAAAAAGCATTAACAAGCAGTTACTAATAGAAGAGAAATCACATAATTACTATGCCCTAAATTTCTCAACAAAGGTGAGGTTTGTCTTTCCTTGTTGGTGTATGCCCTAGGATCCTCATCTATGTTGCAAGAAACTTGGCACCCTTGCGTATAAGTCACGTTTTCGTATCGAAACTCTAAAACTTGACCGAAACGCATTTAAGTTCGTATGAAACACAATTCACATGTTGAAAATGTGTTTCATACAAACTTAAATGTGTTTCAATGTCTATACAATGTGTTTCCAAATTAAATTTGATTGATTTTGCCTTGATTTAATTGTTGGGACCCACATTAATTATGAATTAATGAGACTTCTAGAAGCCTCTGACCCAAATTTTTTCTTTAAAAATGGTTTCACTCTCAGTTTGCACCAAAATGTTGTTAATTAGTGGTAATGTTAAATTCTTAAAGTAAAAGAAATGTCACTTTTACTTAAATTTTTAACATTACTATTAATTTTTCAAGATGTTTGAGTGTTTCCAACCTCATCAGTCTTCACATGGAGAAAGTAAAATTTCATATCTAATTCAAGATTTAGCAAACTTAAGCCCATGGGGTACAGCTTAATTGGTGATTGTTGTCAGATGAAATATTATGTAAACAATGGGATTCACGGTTCAAATTCCCATGGGATGAGCCAACAAAAAAAAAATCAAACTTAACAGTTTTCAAAATTTCAGGATTATTTTCATTAGATCCTATCTTCTATGAAGGTATGGAATTGATAGTTAAACAAGAGCACCAAGCCCTTTATGTACCTCGATGTTAGTGATATTGCTTGTTGGACTAGACTGTCATGGCCTTAGCAAAAGTGTAATCTTCACTCAAACCAAAATTACTGATTAGGCATGCTAGGCTTTTCATAGCACGTTTAAAAGCTTGGATTATATAGTTTCATCAAAATTGGGTGGCTAATGTCCCTAGAGGATTTAGGTAGAGGCAAGGGGTGATATTAATGATGAGGATCCCAATATAAGATGGTGGAACATTGCTTGTCATTTATGTTTGTCATTTAAATGTTCTTGCTCATTTATTCATAATGATTTCTTTCCAAGTTTCACTATATATATATATATATATCCCCATTTCCAAAATTTCGAGGGGTCATGTTTTGCAGATTTTACAGGGTTGTTTTGGGCAGTGATTTGGCAAGTCAATTTTGACTTTAAATTTGTATTATTGTACTCTCTCTCTACTGAACATTTGATATTATAAAAAGAATTGATCAAAGGGTTTTCCCCACATTGGGGTTTTTTCCCTGGCATCCGCCAAATCCGGTGTCCTCCTGTCTTTGCTTGTCTTCTGTAGTTTATTTTATATTTTATCTACAGTTACTGTCAATCTGATTTATGGTTAATGTGATTGTTATTGGAAAATAGTTTGGAAATTGTCATTAGGCTGCTTAAAAGTACATTGAAGTAATTGTGCCAAGCATAGAACATACCACTATTAACTAAAATTAACAGATATACTATGGAGGTCTTAAAGAGATTCAAGATGCAGAAGACAGACGCAACAGTGGACCCAACCTTGTATAGGCAGCTCATCGGATCTTTCATGTTTATGGTCAACACATGGCCAGACATTTGTTTCACAGTCAACACTCTCAGTCAATTCATGGTGGAGCATAAGAGCATTGGACAGCAGTGAGGCATGTATTAAGGTATCTACGAGGTATAGTCGAGTATGTATTGAGATATGCTCGAGGTGATGGTGTCAGTTTGATGGAATATATGAATGCAAACTGGGCAGGCAATTCAGTGAATCGGAAAATCACCTCAGGGTGTTGCTTCAGTATTAGATCAAGGGTTGTCTCTTGGTGCAACAAGAAGCAAAAGTCTGTGGCACTAAGTTCTGCAAAGGCAAGATACATGGCAGTGAGCATGGCTTTGGAAGCCGCTAGTGGAACTGTTGGGTCAACAGTTGGACTCGGCCAATATCTACTATGATAATCAGAGTTTCGTTAAGCTCTCTAAGAATCTAGTCTTCCATGATAGCTCGAAGCATATCGACATCAGATACCACTTCATCACATATTGTGTATAGCGTGGATCAGTTCGGTTATAGTATATTCACACAGATCAGCAAGTTGCAGATATTCTCACGAAGGCCTTGGGTAAGGAAAAGTTTGTCTACTTCAAGGATAAGTTGGGAATAGTGGAGAACATCTACCTCGCTAAGAGGGAGTGTTATTTTTTTAGTAGGTCAAAAAGTTGTTCTAGTCTCTATGGTGTCTAAGAGGCTAAGGAACATGGGAGGACAATTATCCCCAAAGCCCAGAGAAAAAGAAAAAAATAATGTTTATAAGGAAAATGCCTTGATTAGATTAATCAATCAATTATTAAATATTTTCCTGAGTCTAACTTAGAAAAATTGGTTACTTAAATCAGATTAATTGAGGTAAATCAATTTTATTCTAGAGATTACCAGAAAAGTCACTTGATGCGGTCAAGGTGATCTTAGCCATCGATTGTGATTAGATCATGGTCATTGATTTGTCAATGAGAGATTATAAGAGCAGATCAATGGGTCACTTGGAGCAATCATCAAGGAGTTCGAATTACCCAATTTGCATTGATAGAAAGGGCGCAGTTTGAGTGAGGGAGACACCGACATAAGGGTTTCAGGAAAGAAGATTGGGAAGAAAAATTCTGGGGGAATTTCTCAGTGGTTTCCAGTTTCTAGTGGAAGGAAGAAGATTGATTTCATCAGCTGAAGATAGCCAAAGTTCAGCAATGTGAATTTCCAGAGTGTTAGTTTTTGGTAGCAGTGAACAGGTTTTCTTGTCTTTATGGTGTCTAAGAGTCTAACGAACACAAGATCTTCAAAACCCAAAAAATGTTTCGTCAAAAAAGCCTTAGAAACACCTCAATTAGATTAATTAACCAATAATTAATTAAATCAAATTAACTAAAGGAGGTCGATTTTGCTCTAGAGACTTCTCGAAAAGATAATTGACGGAGTCAAGATGATCTTAACCATCGATTGAGATGTGATCATGGCCTTTTAGACTCCAACGAGATATTATAAGAGCACGCCGAAGGGTTTGGAGAAGACACAAAATATCATTTGAGCAGTTCGACTTACCCAATTGCAGTGTTTAGCAAGGGCACAGTTGAAGCTAGGGAGACATCAAGCAACGGGGTTTTAACATAGATTTGAGAGCAGGATTCTAGAGGAGATTTCCTCAGTATATTCCAGTGTCAGAGTGACAAGAAAGGGAGTTTGAATTCATCTACAGAAGAGGTTGAATCAACTAGTGCGAGTAGCTAGTTTACAGAGTGTGAGTTGCAGGAGAGACATCATTTTAGTGTGCCAGTGTTGGAACTATTTCCCGGACACCAAAAGCAGGCAGTGCGCATCCTAGTAGACAGTGCGAGTATCCTGAGAGAGTGCAAGTTTACTGGGAGAGGCTAGGTCGAGTTGCAGAGGGAAATTTTGAATCTCTAGTTTATTTTGTCAGTGGATATCGATATTGCCTGAGCTTTGCCAGTAAAAGGCAAGTGGTTGTAATATTTCTCAAATTATTGAATAATAATAAAACCCTCCTCTGCTATATTGGTTTTCCCTTTGGGGAATTCCCAAGGACTATTGTCCAAAAATAAAGGTGTCAAAATTATTGTGTGTGCATTATTTTCTTAGTTCCAATATTTATTTTCCGCAACATATTTTTATTTGTGAAGAATTACAGTGTGAGTTTATTGATATTTGTTGTTAATAATTAATAGAAGACAAATAAACTGCATAAGTTTGGAGATAAAATTCCAGTTGCTATAGTTCATGGAAATTTCACATGGTATCAAAGCAGAGCAGATTGGAGAAGCTCTAGAGCAATATTTGTGTAGATCATAGGGAGATCTAGGGCACTGAACATCAAATCTGCGCAAGCCAGACAGGCAGTGCGAATTGCAGAGAGGCAGAAGTTAGATTTTCTATCCAGGTGCAAGTTTTCTTAGTGAGTAGCAGCAAGTAGTGAGGTTGTCAGAGAAGGGTTTCCGGAGGCAGATCGGATTCGCAGAGCAAATCTAGCGCAGAGGGTTTGCTGCAAAAGGGTTTTATAGTAGCAAATCAGTGCAAGGCAAGGAAGAGAAAATCACACGAGGGTTTCAAGACCCAGCTTATTCATTTCTCCAGTATTCTCAGTGTCAAAGAAGGACGAATTCATTTTGCAGAAAGAAGGTCGAAGCAAGCAATACGAATAGTCATTTTACCTAGTTCGCATTGCTAAAGCAATAATTCCATTTCTAGTACTGAAAGGTGATCCGGAAGGAGGTGTGAGTAGCTTCGAAAGATAAAGGGAGGCAGTATATTCACCGAAACGAACTTCCGAAAGCATTTCTCATTTGTCAAGACGAGTTGCAGGATCCAGTGCGAGTCTGTAGAAGGAGGTCGAGTTGGTTTTTGTAAAGGAAACTTAGTGTTCCCATATCGACTTGCGAGTTGGAGGAGTGAGATTTCTCCAGCTATTTGAGTTCGCAGATTTTCTAGGATGGTCACAGCAGGTTTGAGAGATCAAGAAAGGTTGGATGGAGCCTCCAACTTCGGAATCTAAAAGGCCAAGATGTTATTTCTATTGGACGAGCACGGTCTAAAGGAATTTGCAACAGAAGTGATTGTTATGCCAACAGATACCATCCAGTTTCACAACTACAATAGGGGTAACGCCAAGGCAAAGAGGATGATTCTCGATGGAGTATGGGATCATATCGTTCCAGACATCGTTGAAAAGGTAACAGCAAAGGAGATGTGGGATGCCACCGTAAAGTTGTACCAAAATTCGTGAATCAGAAAATGATCCTCAAAAAGTAGTTGAGGACCATCAAGATGAACAAGGACGAAGATGTGACCACCTATCTCACCAGGATTTAGTCTGTCAGAGACGAGTTAGCTGCAGTCAAAGAGAAGCCCGCAAATGACGAGCTAGTGCATATAGCACTCAAAGGGTTTACCAAGGAGTGGCGTACATTCATCTAAGTAATTTATGGGCGACACACTTCCAAGATGGGAACGCCTATGGAGTGATTTCACTCAGGAAGACGTGAGGCTCATCTTGGTCGAAGGCACTACCAGCAACAATGGCGAGGCAGCAGAGGTGAAGGATGAGCAAGAAAATGTCACTATTGCAGGAAAAGGAAAAGCAAAGAAGAGTCCCAGCCAGGGACAAGACACAAAGGGAGAAAAGTAGAAGAAAGTTTTGTCAAAGGTCAAGTGCTTCGGTTGTGGTGAGCTTGGTCATTATGTCACCCAATATTTGAAGAGGAAGAATGACAAGAAGGGGAAACAGATAGCAGCTTTGGCAAAAATCGAGGATTTATTTTCCAGATTGGAGGATGAATTTGCACTGATAGCAACAGTACCTCTAGGAGGAGGAGGAGTATGACACTCCAGCATGTCAAATTGAGCAGGGTCCAAGGAAGGGGCAACAAGGAGATCTAGATCTAGCCAAGGAGGGCTTGATCAATGGATCAGATCCAGCTTCGGCATGGGAACCAAATATCAACTTCAACAGAGATCGAGGATTTATTTTCCAAATTGGAGGATAAATTCGCATTGATAGCAACAATACCTCTAGGAGGAGGAGGAGTATGACACTCTAGCATGTCATATTGAGCAGGGTCCAAGGAAAGGGCAACAAGGAGATCTAGATCTAGCCATAAGGGTTTGACCAGTGGATCAGATCCAGTTGTAGTGTACGTGATTCCTCGGTTGGACCATTACCTTTGCTACGGGAGCCCAAGTATCAAAGTAGCAGGGAGGCAATGCAAATTGGTCAGTTGCAGAATGCAAGGTGTAGTTCCAGCGAGCAAGGTTTCTAGCATTCCAATGTCACGAACGGAGGTTGAGATTTCCAGTAGAAGAGGCGAAGCAGGCAAATCGAATTACTAATTAAACAATTAGCCAGTGCATGTTTCAAAGGCTACAGATCGTGTGCCAGTGCTCGAAGGTGATCCGAAGGAAGAGTGAGTAGCTTCAGTGATCAACATGAGGCAAAGTGATTGCCCGAAAGGGTTTCCATAGGAAATTTCCCATTTCCCAGTGAAGTCTTGCGCAATCCAGTTAGCTAGTGCAAGTTGCAAGTAGGACTGCGAGCAGCAGGGAGCTTGCCAAGTTGATTCGCTGAAAGGAAAAAAAATTCTCAGTTATTTTTCAGTGGGAGATCGAGATTGCACACAATTTTGCAGTGATAGCTACAACACAGAGGCAACGCAGGAGCTTCAACAGTGTGAGATCAGAGTAGAATAGTGGAAATTCATATTGGTTTAACTATAGCATGTATCAGGTGAATCAGAGGAGCACAATAGCATGATGGACAGTGATGCCTAAGTATTTTCTTTGCAGAGATTTCTAGCTTCTCAGTGTTGAGGGAGATCTATTTTATTTGCAGAGGGATGATGCAGTCTCTCTAGGAGTGAGAGTTCACTGAGGCAGAGGGAGTTGTTGGGGCAACGAGATACTTTGCTAGTCATATCGGTTTGCAAAGAAGCAGTTCCCAGTTTGATGGTTCAATTTCTAGTGGAAGCAGAGTTATTTTCCCAACAGTGAGTTTGTCGAAGAAGATGTAGTAAATTGTCAATACGCAGCTGCAAAGGTTGATTTAGGGTCTCAGAGGGAGGCCGAATTAATTAATAAGTGTCGAGTAGCTTCCAGGAGATCAGATCGGCTAGCAGAAGTGAAGGAATAAATTTACCAGAGGTTCGCTAATTTATGGCAATCAGTTGTAGCACAGATGTTAGACACCAGCAGCATGGATCAGTTCGGCTACAGCCTACAACATGTTCCCACAGATCAGCAAGTTGTAGATATACTGATGAAGGCCTTGGGTGAGGTAAAGTTTGTCTTCTTCAGGGACAAGAAGGGGGTAGTGGAGAACACCTTCCTCGCTAAGAGGGAGTGTTAGTTTTTGGTAGCAGCGGATAGGTGTTCTAGTCTCTATGGTGTCTAAGAGGCTAAGGAACACGAGATCTCCAAAACCCAGAAAAGGTTTCATCAGAAAAGAAACACCTCAATTAGATTAATACTTGCAATAGAGGGAGGTCAATTTTTCTCTAGAGACTTCCAGAGATATTAATTGACAGAGTCAAGATGATCTTAGCCATTGGTTGAGGTGTGATTGTGGTTGTTGAGACTCCAACGAGAGATTATAAGAGCAGGTCGAAGGGTTTGGGGAAGACATAGGGTATCATTTGAGCAATTTGACTTACCCAGTTGCAATGTTCAGCAAGGGCGCAGCTGAAGCTAGGGAGACACCAAGCAACGACATTTTAGCAGAGAATTGGGAGCAGGATTTTGAAGGAGGTTTTCTCAATATTTTTTAGTGTCAGAGTGATAGGAAAGGGAGGCCAAATTCATCTACAGAGGAGATTGAATCAACTAGTGCGAGTAGCCAATTTACCCAGTGCGAGTCGCAGGAGAGACATCGTTTCAATGTGCTAGTGCCGAAACTATTTCCTAAAGGTAGAGCGAGTGAATCTAGCAACTATGGGAGGCAGAACAACTTGAAGGGAAGGGTTCCTGGAGGCTGTGCGAATTTCCAAAAGCAAGTTGTGCACATTCTGGCAGGCAGTACAAGTAGACAGAGAGAGTGCAAGTTTGTTGGAAGAGGCTAAGTCGAGTTGCAGAGGGAGATTTTGAATCTCCATATTATTTTGTCAGTGGAGATCAGTATTTGTTGAAGCTTTGCCAGTAAAAGGCAAGCAGTAGTAATATTTCTCAAATTGTTGAATAATAATAAAACCCTCATTTGCCGCACTAGTTTTCCCTTCGAGGTTTTTCAATGCACTATTGTCCAAAAATAACAATGTCAAAATTATTGTGTGTGCATTATTTTCTCATTTCCAGTATTTTATTTTCCACAACGTATTTTTATTTGTGAAGAATTGCAGTGTGATTTTATCGATATTTTCCATTAATAATTAACAGAAGACAAATAAACTGCATAAGTTAGGTGATAAATTTCCAGTTGTTGTAGTTCATGGAAATTTCACATAGAGCGCAATTTCAAAGGCAGTGTGAATAGCCAGGATCGAGTTTCCAATAGCAACAACAAATTACAGGAAATTCGTGTGATTGCATAAGTGCGAATACTTGTAGGCAAATTGCAAGAAAGGGTCGATTTGTCTTGCTAAGGGAGATTTTGTGATTTCCAGATCGAATTGGTGAAGAGGAAAATATTTACCAGAGTTTTTCCAGTGAGAGGCAAGTCGATTGTAATTCTCAATCTTTGCTAAAGATTAATAATAAAACCCTCATCTACAGAGCTAGTTTTCCCCACACTGGGGTTTTTCCAAGGACAATCTGTCCAAAAATAATGGTGTCAATTATTTTGTGTGTGTGCATTATTTCTCAGTTCCTGTAATTATTTTTGAAAATTGCAGTAGTGATTTAAATTTTAATAGTTATTTTCCATAATTAATTTATGAGGACAAATAATTGTCAGTAGATAGAAGATTAAATTCCAGTTCTTGCAATTAAGGAAACTTCATAATAAGTTACAATGAAATTTCAAAGGAATATTGTTTATATGATTCGCCCACTCATTAAGTGATCGAACAAAGGATGTGGTATTTGATGGAGCCCTTTCTCATAATCCACCAAAAAACCTTCCATTGCTTCCTACAAATGTTTTGCAAACATTTTAGTGGAACTCTCTTCTCCACACTATAATCAAGATACTCCTCCTATGAGTGTTTCCTCAAATAGTCTTATGTAGTGCAAGCCAAATAGACATTGACGTTGAGACCCTCATCAACTTACACGAAGTTTGTTCCTCTATAATAATAGCACCTACTAGTGCTTATGTGGCTACGCAATCCAATAATGTTGAAGATATTCTTCCATCTACTCCAAAAAATCTAAGGCCTATGCCCACATGGGCTTTATCTACTCTTTCAAGCACTGTCAATTTCCTTCCTAAAGGTGACCTTGCTCCTCACTGGCATTTATCTACCACACAAGGTCTTCTCACCAAGGTCAACACCAACAAAGACCCCTCTACTTATAATCAAGCCAAAATCTCCCCTAAACGAGAAAGAACTATGGTTGTCAAGTATGAGGCTCTAATCAAAAATCAAACATGGGATTTGATTCCTTTACTTGAGAGTAAGAATATTGTTAGCAATAAATGGGTCTATAAGACCATATATGTTGTTGATGAATAAATTGACCAACATAAAGTTGGTAGCTACTAAAAGTTTCTCAAAGAAAGAAGGTATTGAATATAATGAAATCGTTGCTCTAGTTTCTAAGATGGACTCTATCAGTATGATTCTATTTAGTTGCTTCATGGAAATGGGAGGTGTCACCACGAAATTTAGCAAGCCTTAGAGAGGGAACCCTACAAGGCTAAAGCTAAACCAAGTTCTAACAATGGGAAAGATGTCCACTGTCACCACATCCAAAACCCCCTAATCTTTACAGACTTTCATCGATGGTAGGAGTCCCACTAGGATAAGATCATCTATGAAAGATATTGAAAGGATGGAGAATGAGGGGATCAGCTAGGATCTTCTTACGAAATACTTAATATTTGGCTCAAGGGTTCACTAGGAAGCAATTCACTTTTTACAAGACCTAGAAAAATATGCACAAGACCTAGGGTTTGATATATTAAACAAGTATTGGGGTTCCCAAAAGTCAAGGCAAGATGAAAAGGTTTCTTATGATTTATTTCAACAAGGCCAAGCCTCATGAAACCTTCAAGAAATTCCTCAAGTTGAGATAAGAAAACTAGGGTTTCCCTCCTAGGGAAAACACCTAGGGAAAATATTTTACGGATGAAGTTGAAGTGGATGCCTACCAAAATGAGAGATCTTCTAGTCAAGCCACTCCTCTTGATGTTTAGGCTCTCCAACCACCGAAAATATTTTTCCCTAGAATTTCGCACCAAGCCCTAGTTGACTAATCTAGCCTTAAAAGGACCGAATTTGGGAGGAAGAATTTATGGATAAAATTTTGAGATGAGAACCAAGTGATTGGACTAGTGCCTTGTCCAATGGGCATATGGAGTCTAAAATGCTTAAGATAAGCCTAATTTCCTTCTAAGGAGGACGAAATTTGATGCCCTAGCTATCATAATTCCAATAATTACCCACTTAATGGAATAATAAATTTTGATGGAGAATGACGAGAAGTATCCCACTAGGAACATTCATTACATGCTATAATGAGTAATGCATACAACATTCATCTAGATATTCCCAACAAATTAGGGCACAAAATTTGAACCTAGAATCAATAGTTCAAACAATACATTCCACTTACATGATAACATACAATTTATCGTTCCATTAGACCAAGAAATAGCTCCAAGGAATGTCAAAATCAACTTCCATGCATCAAAATACATTCAAGCATCTCCAAAATTACCCACAAGAAGCAAGTGCAAGTACTCTAATGGGTCCAAAATTCACAAGTTTGACGATGACTGATCACAATGGAGTGATTTCCAATATATACAAGTCTTACTAAATCGAATTATGCCTAAAATCCCCTCTAAGTCATAAAGTAATGTGAGATAAACACTCTAGGTCACAGGCTGACCTAGTAAACAATGTGCAAACATAATAATTAACCCACAAGAGGGTCAAAATACAGATTTGATGCATGTGTAGGCCTCTAGAAGGCATGTGTTGAACTCCTCATGTGCCAAAGTGAGGGTAGAGGGCTCTTAAAATCAAGGCCTAGAGGTTGGCACCTAGATCTCCATGCAAATCATCCTATGAGCCCCAATTTTGGGCTTGGTGCACAAAACTGGGACTCATGGTTCTCCAAGTGATAAAATCTCTATCTCTACACCAACATTGACGGCACTAAAGATGGTGTTAGCCATCCCATGTCTCAAGGTATGAGACAAACCTCATCTAGGCCCTAGATCAATTGCTCGACCCTCATGACAAGCTAAGTCGAGTGGGGGCATGCTAGTCCAAGTGCATCATCTCATGTATAATATAGGGCAAAGTGCAGAAGTTGTGGGTGTTGAAGGTGCCCATGGCTATGAGTGATGCTCTACAAATGTCCAGAGACCCATGGCTCTCAACGCATCACTTGTGGGTGTCAATATGTCCCTCTAGAGGACCTAGACCCCATTTAAGTTACCCAAACCTATAGATGGAACCACCTACCAATCACACGCAATATCCAGTGCTGCAAATTTCACCATCGAGTACATTAACCATTAGTCATCTAAGTGGACTAAGCTTGAAAGAAATGGGCATAATAATACTTCATGTGTGGCTTCTCTTCCAAAATTGGGACTTTAGTCACATAATAATGTTACCTCCCTAGGTAGGAGTGGCTAAAAGACAACTCTATTAGGTGTTTCCATCACCCAAAGGGAAGTGATGTGTCCTTAGTGTTCCCTTCAATCGATAGATGCCATGTGAATAATGATGGAATAGAGAGTGGGGAAAAAGGAACTCCACAGTCAAGTGCCATGGTTAAAGGGGCTAGTTATGATGTGATACCTCATCCTGGGTGTATAGATGTGAGGAGGGAGCAATCGTGGATGAACGAGTTAGCTCAGCCTTTGCTTTTCCACCCCTCCATATTTCCTTTTTCTTCTTCTTGATTTTTCCTTGTATTACTAATCGTAGCTCCAGGAATGTGAGCTTGTTCTGTATGATGTATAGCAGATATTACCCCTTTTAGGATGGAGTAGTTCATCGCCCTCAGGGGTTGGGACATGTAAGGGTTCCTTCTCTTCTATGAGATAGGGCAACATTGACCCAAGAACAGGATTATGGCCATATGATAGAGGTAGAGCTCATGCTTAGTTTTTGCCCACGTGCTAATTTATAAGTCTCGGCCATCTTTTGCATTTTGGTTTTTCTTTGTTTTTCTTGTGGCCATCATATGCTATTTCTTATTCTTTGAGTTGCATCAACCTCCTAGGGTGCATTTCTAGGCCCTACCAGAGGTATGAGGATGTGTGGGTGCCAAATCCCAATGAACCAATGGTCAATGGACCTAAAGAAGTGAGGTGGAATAAGGCTCGGAATGTACAAAGGGAAGTGATAAGTATGAAAGGGATAAATGGGACACGCTATCTCAATCATGGATTCCCAAGTAGTGCCCCTTCCTAAAGCCATGGGACATTAAGGGTGGTCCCACTGGACTAGGATAGAAAATTAATCCCCCTATTTAAGGTGAGGGGACAAGACTATGGCCAAGACCCTTCTTTCTTCCAAGTCACCCCATAATCCATGTTAAAATGCCCAAATGCAAACAAGCATAAGCACTCGATTGCATAATGAATAAAGTGCCTTTTGATCTTGGCCCACCTTCCAACATGTGCTCTTGACAAATGGGCAAGAAAGAATACGACTAATGCAGATGACATAAATATGAATGGCAAGTCACATCAGTTATAAAGTGGCTCTCAGTGGTTGTTGGCTGCCGACTGGAAGAGATGACTAGGAGAAAAGTTTCTCATGGGGTTCACCCACTTTTGGTGAATAGATCTTGTTGAAGATCAATTTTGAATTGCTATCTAGATTAATATTGCATGCATTACTCATACATAACATGTAATGAACTGTCATAATGGTGAACTCCTAGTATCCCTCCCATAAAACTCCATTTTTCCATTGAGTGGGTAAATGCTAGAAATTTTATTGTTAGGGCATCAAACTTCGGCTTCCTTAGAAATGAATTTGGCTAATCTTTATCATCCTAGACTCCATATTCCAAAGAACAAGGAACTAGTCCAAATTATTGGTGATCATTCTTAAATTTTCTCCATATTTTCTCTCTCTCAAATTCAACCCTTTCAAGGCTAAGTTAGGAAACTAGGGCTTGGTGTGAATCCCTAGGCAAGAGGAATTTTGGTGGTTGGAAAGCCTAAACATCAAAATCTAGAGGCAGCAGTATAGGTGATTTCTCTTGCAATGATAAATTTTTGTGATGCAATTTTACTTAATCTTTATTAGTTTCTTTCTTCCACTTGATTATATTAATGTTTTCTATCATCAAACAACCAAATCATAAATAACAATGAGACGAAGGACACAAGATGTAGGCTATCAGTCAGGGCCAAAACCTCTCCAACTTGAAAGGAAAATCCACAGAATCCTTCTTCTTATTGAATCTTCAATCGATGAATTCCAAGACCTAGACCCTTGACCCAAAACTCCTCCAAGATCAAGTCAACCCTTGCTCTCTTCTTGTCAAGTCAAATAAGGTCAACCTTGACTAGGAACTGTTGCAACTTCTCCTTCTTGACCTCGGGCCTGCAACACTAGACTACTTATCTTTCTGCAATACTCGGCCTCCTGAAACTTCCTACAACACTAGACTGCTTATCTTTCTGGAATACTCGGCCTCATCAAACTTCCTGCAACTTTTGCACGTGTGAGGTGATTAGGGCAATTTTATCCCTTCTCCTTCACTTGACTGGGCCACTCTTCAAGACTCTAGCCTTCAAATGAGACTCTTATGGCACCAAGATTTGGCTTTTAGAGATGACAATAATTCGGTCTTAAGCTCTGAAATGGATGCCCTAGCTCCAGCCTGCACGTGTGAGATCTTTAGCCCAAAAACAACCTTGAAAATATGCCTCTTCCTCTTCGCTTGATCATCTCTTCCCTTCGTTGATTTTAGTGCTCTTGGATGAGTTTCTTGTGAGCGATAGATGCCCTAAAGGTGGTCGACTAGTCTTGAATATATAGTCTTCTAGTCACTCCAAAATAGGTTGACTTGTCACTGTCTCTAGGCCGACTTGTCACAGTTTGGAACGCTGACTTGTTGCTAGCATTTTTTACTTGATCTTGGAGGGTTGCTTGACTCTATTTTCACTCAAATAATTTTCCTTTTAGATTATGTAACTTGCCCAAATGGTTCTTCAATACATGACAATGACTTAATTGGCTTTATGACTCAATGACCAATCCTAAGAGCTCACAATGGAAGCTTGATCTAAAATAAAATCCTTGAGCATGAAACCCATGCCTCAAGCATAACAAGATAATTTTATTTTTCTTCTTTACATTAATTACATAAAATCATGATTACATATGTCATTATGAAGACCAAACCTAGTTACATATTTCAACATCCACTTCAATTTCATCCATAAATTTCCTTGCCCTAGTTGTTTGTCTAAGAGGGAAACCCTAGGTCTCCTTCCTTCAACTTAAGGGCTTCCTTGAATGTTTCATGAGCCTTGGCATAGCTAGTATACATTGTAAGAACCTTTTCTCCTACCCTTGACATCTGGTTGCTCCAACACTCGTCCAATTTATCAAGCCCTAGGTCTTGTGCCCTTATTTCTAGGTCTCTTCATAGAAAGTGAATTGCTTCCTTTTGAAGCCTTGAACCTAAATTGTGTCTTTTTTGAAGAATTCCTAGTGATATCATTTCACACATTAGCCCTAGAATACCTATTATAAATGATCTCTCTGCTACCAAGACTCCTCCCATCAATGAAAATCTATAAAGAGCAAGGGGTTTTGGTTGTGGTGATAATGGCCCACTACTCCATTGTTGCTCCATGTTCTAGTTTATACCTTGTAACGTTTCCCTCTCCAAGGCATGCTTGATTTTGCAACAATAGGGGGCTCATTGAATGGATATCAAAAGTACTTTCTTTTATGGCAGTCTTCAAGAAGAAATCTATGCATAGCAACCACAAAGGTTTGTTCAAGAAGGTTCAACACAATTGGTTTACAACTTAAGAAATCTTCATATGGACTAAAGCAAGGACCTCGCCCTTGCTGTCAAAAGAACCATCATTGTTTCTCAACTATGAATTTTCTCATCACCAAAGTGAGCCTAATCTCTATAGTTGTCATAAAGATACTCAAATCCTTATTATTGTTCTCTAAGTGGATGCTTCGATTCTGACCTATTACCCAAATTGTACATAACGATGAAAGGCTTAATCCACAAGGTACAGTCCATGGGGCACAACATCTAGGAAGGTCACCACTCTCACCTTAGCAACTTGTCTTCTAAACTTTAGGAGATACACTTTAGGCTAACTTTCTTTTGAGTCAAGCAAGGTATCCCTACTAGGATTACTAAGACCAAGGAATGAAGCACAAGGTAGCATTGAGAGTAGCTTTAGCAAAACGAGTTCAGAATTTTTGTAGGGTTTTTAGAATAAGTGATGTAAGGACATTCAGATTAATGTCAGATCCAACTAGGGCAATGGAGTCCAGGTGAATCAAATGGCAAATGAGGTCAAGAAAAAAACTCTCTAGGGAATTGGTTTATTTCCTTCAAAGATTATTGTTTAAGACTAACATCAAAAGGTAGAGTAATCCCTCATCCAATTAAGATCAACAATGAATTCAAAGTCTTCAAGAAGGGGCTTCAATGGAAGACAACCTTCACCATGCAAAATCAACTACGACTTTATGAAATCACTCAATATTTCAGCCAAGGAACCATTAGGAAGAACAAAGCATGGTATCAAAATACTCACCAAATCAACAAGGGAAGAACAAGGACAAACCCAACTTCTTCCTTCCAAGTGATAAACTTATACCTCAATGGATCGATCTTGTGAGGCTTGTAGAGAACTTGAACATTCCACCATTAATCCTCATGCACCAAAATAAAACCAAGTAGGAAGCTTCATTCATCCATAAAGAAAGAACCCTCAACACCATAAATGTTCTAGGAAAAATATATCAATTAAGCTCCAAAAGGAGAGAACTCCCAAGTATCCAATCATGAGTACAAATGAGGAAGTTCATCTCTTTATATAAATGATGCTCAACTTCCTTCATAATAAGATAATATTATCTCATGCAATTCCTTAGATCCACCCCCTCGGGTATTAAAAAAAAAAAAAAAAAATCCCTTAGATCTACCCTAAGAAAAGTAAATTTAATTAACTAATTCTAAAACAACAATAAAATAAAAGTGGTCAAGCCACATGTACAATGAATAAGATGAAGTAAACCCCCAAAGTGAGGTCCTCTCCTCCAAAGAAGGGTAAATGATATCCCAAGTTGCCATGTTGGCCTCCAAAGGCCCTCTAAAATGTGTAGATGGTCAACATCTTCCTCAAAAGTGCAAATCGAACCTCCACAACAGTGACATAAACCCTCCAAAGGGGGTGGCCCCTACAAAACATCTCCATAAAAGGTGTAATACGATGCTCCATTACCTTCAAAATAGGTCTAAATTGTGTGTCCATAGTCATTTTAGATCAAGGTAACTCTATGAAGCATGGGGATGATTTTCCAAGTCAAAAATAAGCCATGAAACCTTCAAAAGGACATATTGGCATCCAACTAGATGTGGTCAACCCTCAAGTTTACCTTATTAGTCTTCAAGTTGTGGCTTCAAATGATTGCCATGTCCTATCTTCAAGGTGTAACATCACTCAAGGAGCTTCCACATCATCAATATAAGCTAAAAATAACCCCACGATTGTCAGAAAAGGCCACACATATGAGTCAGCCCTCTAAATAAATGAGAAACAGCTCATAAATGCTAAAATGGAGAGTATTCAAGCATCCTCCATGTGGTATTTGTAGATAAGGTCCATACATGCACAAATAGCCCCACAATGCCTTCGGAAGCCTAACCATTGCGTCAATAAGTTTAAGCTTCCTCGAAAAACATGAAAATGCCCAAAAACTTAGAACGAGTCTAACTATTGAAGAAGTGAGTGCCATGTCATCAAACCCTCTTGCTAATCAATATCCTAGATACAAGTGAATACACCTACTATCAAAGGCTTCAAATTCAAGGATAGTGAAGAAATTCACTATGGGCACCCCTATCAAAATGAGGGGTAACATGACCGACAACTCAACCTCCCAAATTAAAGAACTGAAGTTAAGGCTTGCAGGGTTGTTTGAAATAGCTAATCTTGGTCTACTTCACTACTTTCTAGGCCTTCAAATTACTTATTCTTCTTCAGGGATCCCTCTCTCTCAGCCTCAATGTGTTCTAGATTTGTTGCAATGCTTCAAGATGGGGGATTGTAATCCAATTAGCACCCGTCTTGTCACTAGGATGAAGTTTCAAGAAGATTGTCCCTCTCCTTTATTTGATGCCACTATCTATTGTTCTTTAGTGAGTAGACTTCTCTAACCTTATACTCAACCAAATATTGCATTGCTATCAATTTGTGTTCCCACTATTTGCAGGGACCTCATGAGAGCCACTAGCAAGTGGTCAAATATAGTTTGCACTATTTGAAAGGCGCCACTCATACAAGGATTCTCTTATGCAAACTAGGTCGATAATCTTGATGGGCATCATTCCACCTCTAATTACTCATTTTCTCCTGGTTTTGGGCCAATTTCTTAGTGATTTGAGAAGTAGAACACTATGGTTTTATCTTCTATGAAAGTTGAGTATGCCAACACTCTCTTGGCTAGGAACCATCCTATTTATATCATAGTATTCAAAACCGGAACCGATGACCGGACCGGTCCACCTATCAAACCAGGTTTCAAACCGAAACCGGGACTAATCAGATCTCAATGAACTGGTCTTTCAAAAGATATCTGAAATAATTAATTGTTAATGGAAAATATATATATATTTTGAAGATTTAAACCATGATTCGAAACAAATAGGAACAAAATATGCAGAGTTTGTTAATCTATATACCATATAAAGGTAAAAATATCAAAATGGCAACAAGTGCAATATATATCAACAACAAAATACACAATCAATGAGGCTCTAAATGGCCTCTAGAGTCCAAAAAAAAAATGCTACAAGCTATGGGGCCACTAGCCTAATACAAGTCTACATATCAGTAATCAACATGATCATTGCTCATCATGAACAAACTCATCACCAGTACTAGACATGGGATCATCAACATGAGCTATATAAACATCATCTGGCTCAGAGTCTTGATTTGTAAGCCCAAAATCTCTCTTGGGGTGTGTGCCGTGGGCCCATAACCCCCACTTGAAGGGACAACTCAAGCTCTCATTTATATTATCTCATCTTGTGATCTTCTTGATCTAAAATATATAGCCTTGGGGCACCTAGTTTTGGCATTCTCCCTTGTGATTGGCATCTTTCTCTTAGGCACGCTTCTGTATTTCTGTTTTTCAGCACTTGTGCATAGCTTTCTGAACATCCTCTCTAGCACACTAGAACTATCTGTCTCTAGCGCACTTGCAAGGAGACTGATTCAGAAATTGGGTGAGATTTAGTTCCATCAATTTTTCTGTTTTGACCTTTGTAAATCTCAATGCATGTACCTCAACAGCCCATGGTCCAGTCAAATCATCAGCAAAGTGGACATTTCTTCTTCCAGATACAACAACAGAACACCAAGGAAAGCACAATCTCAAATTCCAGCAAACATTCTCCGCTTGATTTCAGCATTGGTGAAAACATGGTGGGTGTCATCAACTCGAGAAATCAGCAAGATCACGAAAAAATCAGCAAAACTCGTCAAGCATAAATTCAAACCTGCAAAACTCGAAAATACTCAACAACCTAAAAAAATAAAAAATTATAGAAATCGAAGAGTTTTGCAACAATGATCCAACCAACACCCAGCTCCTGCCAATGATGTTGTTCTTCGTTGGAAAGCATATACAATCAGCAGAAATCAAAGACAATTTCCTATTAGAAAAGAGTGATTGATGAGACTTAGTCCCTAAATTCCTAGTGGACTTAATTGAATTATAAATTATATATGCACTTTATCGTTTGTACTTCTCCTATATCTATAGGAAGTTGTAAACAATTCGTACAAAGTTACAAACTTGGTCAAACACAATCACTCACTTGAATATGTATATTTTATTGTGGAGTGAGAGTGAGACTTGGTCAAAGATAATCACTCTCCATCTATAAATAGCTAGTACAATGTAGAATGTCTATGTGCACGGTTCTAGAAATTCTTCCCTTGTGCTTTGTAGTGTCCTAGGGTAATTTTTCCCTTAGAATTTTATTTTGACTAAGGGTTTTTTTCTCCAAAATCAATCAGTACAACTATGAAACAGCAGTGCACATTAATTCAGCAGTGGTTAACTGTCTACATATGTATGAGTATAAAGCTTACAGAGAAATATGATTTTCAATTAGGTCACAATTAATTGGGGCTGACTGCCCAATTAAGGTAAAATATGTCCAACCAGTAAATCAGCACTGATAATTGTCACAGTAATCAATATCCAACCGTCGTATCTTATATAATCCAATTCCAACAGCTACTATTCTAATTCTATTAATTATTGTGCTGTTCTTCTGACGCCCTGTACTAGAGGCCGAGCCTTCTTCCTGTAAGTACCACAGAGAATTCTAGCCACAGGATTACCTTGTCTGCTGCAAGGATCCGTATGGAAACAGGTGGCCAAGAAATAGCTAGTATCCAATGATGACAGTGCAGTTGCTACCCCAGAATTGTAATGACCCATTTTCAGAATATAGATAATAAATATTTCATAAGTATAAGTTTATTAAATAAAATTAATGCTCCCCATCCCAGTAAAATAATATTTATCACCATGACATCAAAGTTATAAGTTGATATTTATAAAATATATATAAATATTTATTTTATTTAAAAATTATAATTAAAAAAACTTAAAAGAATTAATTTTTAATTAAATCACATCATAATATATCAATCTATATGTATACCTATATTAAATATTTAAAAGAAAGTAACTCTTCAAATATCTATCGTACCTCACCAATACAGCAACACAGAACCTATGACTCCCTAAATCTAAGCAGTGGAGAACGGTGAAGGAAGGCGGAAACCGCCTAAGAAGGGTACTTAAACTAGTTCATGCTGAACAGAAAGGGGGCGGAACAAAGGAGAAATTCTGAAGGGGAGGAGAGATTAAAGGGAGTAGAGGAATTCTGATAATAATACTGATTGAGAGTCTTGCTTGTTCTTGGAATTCTGGGCACGGAGGGCCAGAAGATCACCCTCTGGGTCTGAGGACCATATAGGTAGACCCCAGATAGGTTGGATGATAAGGTCGGTTTGAGTAACTGCTACAAAACGATTGCCAGGTATTCTACTGAAATTCTCTTTGAAATTCCAGTTATTCTCCAAACTAAATGTTAAAATTAGATCTGTACATTATTATGAAATTGTAATAAACTCTTTGATTAAATTGTCGGATTTGGGTACTGCAAGAATCAAACCTGGACTGTTCTACCGTCCTTCAGTTGTTAATTTTGGGCAACTAGGTCCAAACTCCAGGTTGCACTGCTCATATGATTATAATTATATTTTTGTTGGATTCCTCATTCGAAGAGATGCATGATTGATCTAAAGATCATTTTGTTTGGATGAGCAGAACATATATTTTGATTTTATTTTCCACACGTGTGCAAGGTCGGCCAGATTTGTAATGTAGGCTCACAACCCTAATAGATGTGTCACACACCCTCACTGATGGATATAAATTGGAGAAACTTGGAGATCATTTGCTCATCAACATATCACACATTCTCTCTTGTGATTTGATTGGTTCAATCAGCATTTGGAGGCCTCTCTCTCACACGTGCGGAGCTGAAGCTAGGTAAATTTGCGAACTGTTTTAGGGCTGATTTTTGGTGCGTTGACCGTGGTCAACCCTTGATGTTTTGACCTCCAAACTTTGAAGAAATTCTGATTTTTGAAGGCCATATTGCTGGGCACAAAAATCGAGGTTGAACATTGACTTTGACCAAAGCCCTAAATCTACAACATTGACTTTATGTGTTGAATTTTCTACATTAACTTTTCTGCGTTGACTTTCTGTTGACCAACGTTGAATTTTTATGAGCTGTCTTTGAGGGTTGTGTGAGACACTTGGAGGGTTGGCTGATCTGATGTTGAGAAAGACTTTGTTGGCTGATGCATCATGTTGACTGTCGTAATGCACACTATCCTATATCCTTGCTGGACAAGAAGAATTGTAAAATCTAATCTATATTATTGGCTTGCCTTCTGTTGATCTATTATTGTGTTCTATCAGCATTTTACTTTCATGTTTATGTGATTGCTAAATTGAACGGGCCTAAGAAAGATTGAAGAAAAATTGCATTAAGCATAGAACATTCCATGTCTATCTAAATTTATCATGGGATTAGAGCTGAGGTGAAGACAAAGCCCAAGCTAGTGTGAAAAGCAATCACCAAGGACCAATGGCCTCCTCAACCTATAAGGGTTTCAAGTCTAACGATAAATTGACTGATAAGTCTGATTATCATGCATGGAAGGTGTCCTTGGATTTGGCATTAGAAGATCAAGATGACATGGACTATGTGCAGGGAAGATTCATGAGTCTCCATCAAATGCACTTGTTGCCACAAAGACGAAGTATAGAAAAGGGGAAATCAAAGCAAAGATGATTATCCGGGATTCTATTCATAAGCACTTGGTTGCTTACATTTCTGAGTTGAGCACATCTAAAGAGATGTATGATAAATTGGTTAGCATGTTTAGGGCTAGCAATGCTAATCAAGTTCTTTTCTTCAAGAATCAACTGAAGAATATCAAGAAGGGCAAGGATGAATCCATTCAATCCTATTTGATGAGGCTCACTGAAATCAAGAACAATCTCCTAGCTATTGGAGAAGAAATAGTTGATTGAGAGATTGTTCTCATTGCGCTTGGAGGTCTCCCCTGTGATTTGTAGGTATTCAATACCACTATTCTAAATAATAATGTGATTCATGATTTTGATGAAATTTTGACAAGATGCACTGAAGAGGAGACAAGAATGATGGAGAGAGATCATCCCTCTAATGGAAATGGAGGTGACCCTACTGCCTTCACCACTCATGCAAAGAAGAGGAACAATGGTGGTCCGAGAAATCAAAACCATGGAAGAGCGGGGCCCGAAGGAAGGAAGGGAAGATGTTACACTTGTAACAAGTTTGGTCACTATGCAAAGGAGTGCCCTAATAGAAGGGACTCTCCCAGGGATGATGACAACAACAACTCCGGGGGGAATGGCAATCAAAGGAACAACAGGTTCAAAGGAAAAAGGAATGCTCCCTCTGATCGTAGTGGAAATGGGCAACCTTTCAAGAGGTCAAGAAATTCCAGGTAAGATGAATCTAATGTTGTTGATAATAAGAAAAATGAATTTATTCTTGTATCTGCCCTCTCTGTTGCATCTCCTCCCGTTACCCTGGATGTCTGGTTGATTGATAGTGGTGCTTCAAGGCACCTCACTGGTTATAAAGAAGTCCTCTCTGATTTGATTGAGAAGGATATGAATCTAGAAACTATCCTTGGAGATAATGCCACCTATCCCGTGAAAGGGACAGGGACCGTGAACCTTTATTTATCTCAAGGTCAAGTCCTTCATTTACAAGATGTGTTGTACGTACCTGATTTGAAGAAGAACCTTGTGTCTATTTCAGCAATGGAAGACAAAGGGTTCAAGGTGGCACTCGTTGATGGAAAGGTACGCGTCTGGAAGAAGAAATTCAAGGAAGCTCTTACTATTGGTTTTAGATTTGATACACTCTACGAGGTTGGAGGAAGTCCATTGAGGGCTATGTCATGTGATACAACTCTTCAAACAGAGTTATGGCACCAGAGGTTTGCACACCTTCATTACAAAAGCCCTTCCCAAAGCAAGGAAGGTGGTGACAGGGATGCCCGAATTTAAAGATGGTCATGAAGGTATATGTCAAGGTTGTGCCAAAGGGAAGCATACAAGAGGACCATTCCCCTCAAGTGTCACAAAGACAACTGATATCTTGCAGTTGATACATTCTGATTTATCTGGTATGCTCCACGCGACATCCTTGGGAGGATATTCCTATTACATGAATTTTACAGATGACTTCTCCCGCAAGACCTAGATATATTTCTTGAAGAAGAAGGACGAAGCATTCAAATCGTTTCATACCTTCAAGGCCTAGGTGGAAAAGCAAACTGAAAAGAGATACAAAGTTTTGAGGACCAACAATGGGACTGGGTATGAGTCAAATGAATTCAATGACTTTTGCAATGGAGCTGGCATTAAAAGGGAGACCACAACTGTGTATACTCCTGAGCAAAATGGTGTTGCTGAAAGAAAGAACAGGACCATTGTGGAAGTTGCCTGCCCCATGCTATATGACCAAGGTCTTCCGAAGTTTCTATGAGGAGAAGTTGTGAACACTGCTGTGTATGTTCAAAATAGATGCCCACATTCCGCTCTGGACTCCAAGACTCCCGAAGAAGTCTTCTCGAGTAAGAAACCTGATGTTTCTCATTTTAGAGTTTTTGGTTGTCCAGTTTACTTTCATGTGCTGAAAGAAAAGAGAAGCAAGTTGGATGCTTCTAAAAAGAAGGGAATGTTTGTGGGCTACAGTGGAACTTCAAAGGCGTATAGAATCTATGAGCATGGTCAAAGAGAAGTGGAGATATGCCACAATGTCACCTTCGATGAAGATGTTGCCCTCAAGAAAGTGAGAAATCTTCCTAGCTCCAAGGAAGACAAAGAAGATGAAGAAGCAGGGAAGCAGGAAGAGTTGAAGGATGAACCGATGCCCAATGTTGAAGGACCTATGGATCCTATTGATCCAGCTCCTTCAAATAAGAGAAGACCCTCATGGCTCAGGGATAATCTCGAAGATGCCGAGAGACATTCTGCCCCAAGGGGGGCATTCCGTGAAAGCAAGAAGCCGAAAAAATACCAAGGGTATCTAGCAACCATGAGTACAATTGTATAATCTGAGCCTGGATCATTTGAAGAAGTCGTAAAGCATCAAGTTTGGAAGGATGCTATGCACGAAAAATATGATGTTGAAATTTGGTTACCGGGGGACAGGTGGTTCCCTAAGGCTTTGATCTTTGGCCTAGGGAAAAGTGTCCAAAAGAATTTAATTTTTCTCCTAAAGTGACTTTATAATTTTATAAAGTCAAATCTAATTTAAAAGTGACTTTAAGTGATAAAGTTATTAAAGTCTAATTTTAAAGTGACTTTGATAAAGTCAATGTAAAATTAGAAAGGAAAAGTGACTTTGGAAATAAATGACTAAGTGGGTCTTTATTAAAGTGGGGTGAATTAAAAAATAGAAAGTGAGATTTAAATGAGCATTTAATCTCAACCCTAGATCTAAATCTGTTTTAGCCATTGGATTTAGGGATTCCCTAAAAGTCACTTAGGGTTAGGTTAAAGGAGGAAAAGGTCATTCATTCTTTCATGAGCAGATTGAGACAGGAGGAGAGAAAGCTGAAGAGTAATTTCTGAGTAGAGGGAGAGCAGCAAAGGCAGCACAGCAAATCCGTACAGCAAGAGGGCACACTTCCCAAGGCTGAAAATCCGTACAGCAGAGTTTCATTGGCACACTAACCGAGGCAGAAAATCCGTACAGCAGTTTGCACGGTTTTCAAGAGGGGCAGCACTGTTTTCGAGGAACTGGAACAGCAGCAAGGAGCACGGTTTTCTAGGCTGATTTTCTGGGCACGAAAATCGAGAAAAGGGGCTGCTGTCCTATTCGTACAGAATCCGTACAGTCCGTACGGTCATTCCTGGCATGTTTTTCGAGGCAGCAAAAACAGCATTTAATGCTGTAATTTCTCTGTAAAATTTCTGCTTGCTGTTTGGCACAGTTTTCAAGGTGGAGGGTGGCACGAAAGTCGAGATAAGTGATTTTTGTGTTTCATGTAATTTTCTGTGTATTACTGCTCACTGTAAAAGCATTTTTCAGAAATAAAAGAGAAGCTTTCAGACTGGTTTTCCCCAAGAGTTATAGGGGGTTTTTCCAAGGTCACCTTGACCAAAAATCACTGTGTTATAATGTGTTGAATGGCTGTTTGTATCTGCTGATTTTTATTTTTGAATTTTCCAGCATTCTGTAAATTTTCCAGAATTTGTGTTTTCAGCAAAAAATTATTTTCTTGTTGTTGAATGTAAGGATATGGGAAAGGGCATTTAACTAAAAGGAGAAATAAGGTGAAACTGAAAACCGGGGTGGGAAAGTCCAGAAATTTCTACATGGTATCAAAGCTTGAGTGCTGAAAGTGCAGTCTGGGACAGCAAGAAGAAAAATACAGTCTGCTAATTTTTCACTCAGAAAATTCTAGCAAGCTGATTTTTCACACAGAATTTTTTATCTTTACTACAGCAGTGCTATTCTTCAGTTTTTAGGACAGCAGGATGTCATTGGGATTGAGGGTGGAGGATAGGTTGGATGTGCATACCAATTATAGCGTTTGGAAGGAGAGAATGCAGAGTATCTTTGAGGAGGCAAAAGTCTGTGAC
>CM076570.1:835994478-836138149 GCA_034641835.2 Pinus albicaulis
AGAATAAATTTAAAGAAAACACTCATATTACCTCTATCATCCGGCGGCTCATCAACTGTGAAGAGGATGTTGGCACACCCTCGCCAATCCAAACTAGCATACAGACATGGGACCATAACGAAGGCGTGATCATCAACACTGGATAGTAACTCCAATGCATCATGATATATCCTCGCGGAAAAGTCAGACTCGCCCCTCTTGGGCATCATCTATTCCCACATCTACATCCATACATGCAGCATTGGCCTACGAGGCTACCGAACAAAAGTAGGCCACATCTCTGGAAACCTCTCAAAAAATAAACAAAATAGCTCTGAAGAAAAGGAGAAGTTCACCCTCCCTTGTGCCTAAGCATGACATCTATCTAAAGCTGTACAGAACTGCCGCAAAAAAATCGTATACCACCTCACATGTCGTGGCACCTGTAATAAAGAATCAACATAAAATAAAAGCGGGAAACTAATGCGTTTTCCGTCACTGGTATGGTGTGCAATGTTCCAAATCAGTAGTGAGAGGAACCTCACCTGCTCTCCACCAAACGAAGTAATACGTAATTGACCACTGGAAACCTGAAAATATACAAGAGACAATATATCGGCGCTAATGTATCTTTGGGAGTACACCAACTGACTCCCTGCTGCATAGTTGACAGGGACCTCTGGGAATGAGGGAAAATCCTGCCCTCTCCTTAATAGGCTAGTAATAAAATACATGTCCTCCTCAATGGCCGCGTACCACTGGTTAGGACCAACCCAAAAATCCTGTCAGTGGGCATTCCACCTAAAGATAAGTTGTCGCAATAAACCATTATGGCCCTTCAAGGATGTAGCCTCCTCATAGAACTTGAGGAGACCTACCTACCTTAGGAGTGTCTGGGTGGCTGCCATAATAGGGTGAGGGTACATAAGTCTCTCCCTCTGTTGTGCCTCCCACAGTAAAACCACGTTATACTAGTCCGTCATATGTTCCTGTTGTTCCCTCTCTTCTCTCCTTTGACGTCCTTGAATGATTCACATATTAAATACAATTTTTTTATTAAATGAGACATGTATTTACAAATATATATATATATATATATATATATATATATATATATATATATATATATATATATATATATATATATATATATATATTTTTTAAAAAAGCAGTCGGTGCACCCAAAAAAACAGTCATGCGCCGGTACCGGTGCGTCTGTTTTTATCGCACACCATTCGCAGTGTGCCTAGAAAATCTCAGTGCACCACACAACATGAACTATACTTTCTCAAGTGGTGCTTTGACGAAACTATCCATCACGGGGCAGATAATTACGTCAACGCATTGCCAAACATTAGTTAATGGTCAACAGTGCAGTCGTTTAACCGATCGCATCGTTGACTATGTACAAATTCAAGAGGCCAGTGCGCTGACCAAACTACTCGCCCCGGGGTGGATATTTTCGTTAGTGCACTACCCTCCTAGCATCATTACACGGTTAACGGTTCAGTGGTATAACCGACCGCATCGTTGAATATGTAACAGTATCGGGAGGGCGGTGCGCTAACCAAACTATGTGCCCCGGGGTGTATAGTTTAGTCAGCACACCACCCTTCTGACATCAATACATGGTCAACAGTGTGGCCGTTTACATGACCGCACCGTTGACTATGGACCAGTGTCTCGAGGGCATGCACTAACCAAAATATCCACCCCGAGGTGCATAGTTTGGTCAGCGCACCGCCCTCCCAAACTTGGACATAGTCAATGGACCTATGGCCGGTTGACCAACCGCACCGCAATTTATGTATTTAAAAAAAAACATGGTGCATTGTTTCGGTACCACACCAGAACTGGTGTGGTTACTGTTAGCACCGATCGCAGTGCGGCCTGTAAATTTACAGGAAGCACCGCGAACCAGTGCGAGCCAAACAGCTCTAACATACCGCGCAAGAAAAAAAAAAAAAAAAATTTAAAGGGTGAATTTTAAGTTTTTTTACAAAACTAATCTGCCAAAAAGTTTAATTATGGATAAACAAGTAAAATACCTGTACATTTGGGCATCGAGGAGGCATATTTGTTGTAGAATTTGCAAAACTAAATTTGCCCACCATTTTCCAAAATTCAAAATCGAGATGGTGGGCAATGGGCGACAGTAGTGTGTGCAATGAGAGCACCGATGGCAGGGCCCCTCACACAAAGGAAATTCACACCAATGCTTGAGAGTTCTAGAGCACTGAAGAAGTGAAAATGTGGATTTTTCGCCATAATTTTTTTTATTTAACCCTGTTCCGGTGCACGGGTTTTTGAGGCGCACCGGACATTTCCTTCCAAGCGCACTGGGTTATTTCAGTTTTGGCGTGGGTTTTTATGACGCACCGAGGCGGAATCTGTGTAGTGCACCGGTACGCTACAGTAATTAGATGCACCGAGAGGGTTTGTACGGAGAGCATGGTGTCCCAGTGTGCCAATTTGTAGTACGCACCGGTGTTTTTCTAGTTGAACACACTGGTGCGATGTAGGATGAGAAACGCACTGGACAAAAAACATCTGCAAAAACCTCTACCCGCCAACCTCCTCTATAAAAATCCGCTAAAAATGGATAGATAGGCTATTTTTATAAGGGTTTCCTCAAAAACATTCGCTAGAGGATATTTTCCTTGTAGTGGGAACTACATTAAGTTCAACTTAATCAAGAAAGTTTGTTGTAATTGCAAATTTAAGTATGCATTTCCTTGTAACTTGTAAGTTTTCATTCTTGCATATACAACCTAAAGGATAAGGTCTTGGATGAGGAATGGTATCTAAGTTTAATTTCTTTATTAAGTCTTCAGAAATCAAATTTACTAGTGAACCACTATCAAGAATGTATCAATTTTGTTGTGATTTGAAATAACCTGAATATGGAAAAGTTCAATTCTAGCTTTCTCATCTTGAGTATCATTAGAACAACTTGAAGAGCTAGTGTTTGATATGCCCTTACCTTTCATTCCTATTATTGTGATCTTTCTTTCGTCTCCTGAATTGGAGCCTAAGTCATTTTTTGTAGTTGCAGTTGTCTTTTGTTTCCATTTGTTGTTAAACTTATTTGGTTTCATCTCAGGATGAAGCTTCCAACAATGGGTTTCATTGTGGCCCTCTTTGGAACAATGTTTGCATGTTAATTTATCTCCTTCCTTTCTTACGGATGCATTCTTCTTTCCTTTCCCTTTGAACTTACTCTTACCCTTGTCTCCACTTGTGAATGGCTTCTTGCTACCCTCTTGTGAAATGTTTTTCCCTCTTGCTTCAAGATGTGTTTACTAAACACAAACCTCATCTAAACTTGTAGGATTAAACATAAGGATAATATGCCTTAAATAATTGTGTAAAACCCCAATATATTTCAACAAAGTGTCTTGTGAATTCAATTCTACACCTAATATCAAGAACCTTCTAAATTCTTGAGTGTAGCTTTGCACACTTTGACCCTTTAGTTGTCTAAAATTATACCAATCCATAATAGCCTTTTGCATATAAGCTAATGGATAAAATTGTCTTCTAAGTGCAGCAATAAAATATATCCAAGAGGTGGATACCTTACCATGATTTTTCATATCCTCTTGTGTTTTGGCTTCCCACCAAATCAAAGCAACACTTTCCAACCACAATGAAGCCAACTGAATTTTTGTTTCATCATATTTGATGTTATGTATCTTGCAATAAAATTCAAGTTGACAAACCCAATTATCAAGTCTTTCAGCATTCACTTCACCATTATACATAGGCAGTTTGAATTTGATGTCAAGTTTTAAAAAGGGAGTTTTAGTATGCACCCTTGGGGCATGTGGAGGTGTTTGAGTAACAGTGGTTGTGGAAGAGGAAGAAGATGAAGGTGAGGATGGAGGTGAAGATGATGGGTGAGAAGAGGGTGGTTTGTCACCATTTCCCTTTGAAGGCTTGTCATCATCTCCTCATTTTCCTCCAGAACAACCCTCTCCTTTTGAAGGCTTGGAGTTTTCACCCTGCAATCTTGAAGTCCTCTCTTCATAAATAATCCTCACCATTTCAGTCATGTCAAAGAAATCTTTTCTGAAAGTATTTTCTTCGTCTGACATATTATCATCTCCTCCTTCATGAGACATGCTTGTTGAAGCTTCAACTTCATATTGAGGAATAATTTGTGGTGGAAATTGTGGCAAATTTTCTCTCCTTGTCCTTGACCTAACTCAAGGACTTGGAACCACAAGCTTTCCTTCTCCTCCCTTGAGCTTCAACCTTGTAAGCATCACATACACTTGCAAACAATTAACTCTTCACAACAGCAAACAAAACCAAAGCTCTGATACCAAACTCGATCTGTATGAGATCTTAATGTAAATGTGCTTGAGGTTTTGTAAATTGCAAGTGTTAAAAATTGAGTTTTTTAGAGCTTTTATGTTAATTTTTAAACATGTAAAGCATGAAAATAAACTTTGAAATATACAGAAACAACAGAAAAATACACCATAAAAATAACCACAACACAAAAAATGAAAAAGTATTTCACCCCTCCTGGGCTACATCTCTTTGGTTTGGGGAGAATTTTAGAGGCGAATTTTAGCCCAAGGGCGAAATTTAAGGGGTTTTAGATTTTAGAGGGGAAAATTTTTTATATAAAACCTCTTTTGCATAGCTTTTTTTAATTAACCCCAAAATTATTTTAAAAATAATTAATTATTATGTTTAGCCCAAAAAAATAAAGGCGCATAAAACATAAATGCTGGATTCGCCTCTGCATTTACTGGTAGGGATGATTTTGGGTTGTATTCGCCCCCGATTTACTAGGTTGGAGGGTTTTGGAACAGCATTTGCCCCCAATATCCAGTATGGCTGCAAGGTAAAACTTTCCCCCAATATCCAGTATGGTTGCAGGGTAAAGCTTGCTTGTGTTATTTGGGCTGCACATGTCGACATAATGGTGGCAGAGGAATGGGTTTCAATTGTGTTCGCTTGACTTGGTCCCTGTTTATATTCACAGATTCTTCCCTTGGCACCATGAAAATTAGGAAATTATTGAGAAAAATGAACCTCTCAGATGCCGAGGTAGGGGTTTCTACAAATAACCCGGATCTTCTTTATTTGTTTGTCATTGAAGTATATAAAAGAGTAGTTTCGAGCTTAGGCACCAGTGGGGTTATGGCTATCCTTGATAATCATATCAGCAAGCCAGGCTAGTGCTGCAGCAATACAGATGTCAATGGGTTCTTTGGAGATATGGATTTTGATCCAGATACCTGGATTAAAGGCTTAATTTCAGTAGCTTCAATGTTTAATGGAACTGATCATGTTGTGGGGATGAGCCTGAGAAACGAATTGAGAGGTTCAAAGAAAAACCAGAACGATTGGTACACATTCATGTAGAAAGGAGTTGAGGCAGTACACAAAACAAACCCTAAAGTGCTCATTATAGTCTTAGGCTTAAGCATGACAGTATAAGATCAAGCATCGACTAGGTAATGATCCCCTGTACCGTGCTTCCTGCGTCCTGTTTGCGGTCGCTCAAGGTCGAGGGTTCGAGGATTCAAGTCGTACCTGTGGATATATTGGAGTCTGGTGCCTCCACCGGGACTGTGCTCAATTTTGGGTCTGAAGCTCGGAATAAAATACAACTTGGAGGGGATAGCGATCTAAGCATTGAGAAATCGACAATGCAGTCTTCTTCTGGGTCTAGAATAGAGGTGGTTTCTCATATCAATCCAGCAACCCCTCGACCACAGATGGATCCGCCACCGAATTGGGCGAATGGGGCTGTGTTTTTTGGAGGTGCCTGGTCATATGGGTGGAATTTTCCAAACCCAAAATGGAATGTCGTTGTTGCCGCTTCTCTTGCCCCTGGTTGGCCCGGTTTGTCTTGGCCCATTGTTCCTGGATCCTACTTTCCTCCTCCTGCCGGATGTGGGCTTGGACCATGGGCGTAGGTGAGGTCCGAAGTGTTTTTATTCAACAATCTCACCTGACTCAGGAGCATATTGTACAGAATACTTTGGACCAAGTCGAGTATATATATATATATTACATTTGTGTCTCTGTAAGATGTATAAATATCCAGACCTGTTAACCTCATATAGCTTGTTCTCCAATCAGTGCTAAAGAGTGAGTGATCTTTTTAATGGACACAAAATTTCAAACTTATGAATTACTTTTCTTGTTACTTTGCATTAGAGGTGTAAGAGCAAGGGCATCAAAAATTTTGTTGCTTGCTCTTCTTGTTACGATTCATAAAATCTTGCTTATGCTCATTATCATTAAGTCTCCTATAATTGAAATTGAGCTCTATGTTTTGAAGAAACCTTGTCTTTCATGCTATATGATGCAAGTTTAGAATGGCAACAATACTTCTGATAGTATAAGCATGACAGTATAAGACAAATGCATCCGAATGGCCAGTCCCTGACTAAGACATGTTTAGCTTCATTCTGTCACTAGTAATATCCTGTCTGCAATAAAATTTGACATTAATGCTTTTATTAAGTCTATTTATATTTCAACCCACTAGAATTGGATTTTTAGGCAAACAGACGATCACAAATATGGTTGAGTTAACTGTTCTTTTTAGTATACTAACGGCATCCAAATTACATTCCATCAGGAAAATATATGTCTCCACACAATCCTGATGAGGGGCCATCTCTAACTGGTTGGAGGGTGCAGCGGTGGGAAAGTTCACATCAGCGGGTTGCACTGCATCCCCTTTTTGAAAATTCTAATAGAAATTTTGGTGAACAAGCACCAATGACGACAATTTGGAGCACCAAACTAAATAAGAGCATACTCCAATAAAATACTTCAAAGGTTCTCGAGCCCTTGCTACACCTGGAAATTTTTCAGCATTCCAAACATCAGTAGATTCAAATGGTAGAAATAGTGACAAATTCAACTCTAACCTAGCTAATCAGCACAGTGATGTAAGGATGCTAGCAAAAATTGTCTTTTCAAGTCATGGAGGGGAGGTTGCTTTTGCTTTTCGGTATGGCGATGTTCATTTATTCTCTAGCAGTAGCTTTAATCTCATATATTACTACTGTGCCATAGTTGGGGTTTCTGTTGCCCTAATAGATTTCTCTTCTACTGGTTGTTTCCTGGCCTCTGTTTGGCATGATAACAGCAAGGATTGCACTGCACTGAATATTCTACGTATTCTACGTCCTGCTAGTCAAAGTAGTCAAGGGAAAGGTAATGCAGCTGCCTGGGAACGAGCTATAGCAGACAGGTATGGAGTTGATTTTTCTTGTCATATTGCTACATCTCTGTATTTATATTGTGGCTTATTTCACTGGCCTATGGTTTGATTATTCTTATCCATTACCAGATTTTGGTGGGGCCTCTCAGTTGGAGTTGATTGGTGGCATGTTGTTGGTTGTGCATAAAGTGCAGCTGAAGATGACATAGGTAGAATTAATGTACATTATCAAAAGGAAATAAATTATGTGTTGGCGAAAGATAATTTATAGTTTTGTTAATAGAACTTTGAAATTGTTTCTAATTGTTAAAAATCTTGTATCTAGTCAACTTTTAGAAAGTTTAATCTATACCTTGTAGATGGTTGCTTCCAAATCTAGATGCAAATAATTTTGGAAAGTAATGAGTTGGTTGGCATGTATTGAGTCTGTTGTCTTGTAGGTTCTGGTGTCTACTATCTTCATCTAGTTTCACTATATTATGTATCAAGTAACCAAACATTACAAATGTATCTGAATGGCAGGGACTGCTAGGATGGAGAAAAAGAAAAGTGAACGAGAATCGTAGGTGGGGTGTTAAAGGTCCAGAGGAGGTTGTTGAACTCCCACTTTCCACTTCATGCCACAAGAAGAATTATGAGAACGACAATGAGAATATATGTTCTTCCCTTGCCAATTGGGGAGCCCTGGTTCTCTCCATTACGGATCCTGTTCAAAAGGCTCGTCTCTCCTGCTACACATATAAACAGTGGTGCAATGGAAAAATCTCCATCAAAACAACCAAGCCCCCCCCCCCCCCCGAAAATCCCTCACGCCCAGACAAACCAGAGCTGGTAAGTATATATACAATTCTCTTCCTTCTCATCTTGACATTTTTATAATTTCATTACTCTCAGAAGAGTATTTTACGGCCCTGCCAGTGGGAGATCTGTCATCTTTTAATGTGTATTTACGATGCATTTGAGTGCATTGAATATGGACACTAACTTGCCCATTTAAAGTCGAGTCTGTATGCACTTTGAAGTTGTGAAGCTAAAGGATGCACATCTCGATTTCACACCTTGATGTGCATAAAAGACTCTGATTTTGGTTTAAATGGGTATCGGTTAGTAATATTCTTGGCATGGATAATTTTTAGTAGCACCAACAACCTTATTTTCATAATTTATGTCCATCCCAGTGAGTGGATAATTTATAACAGCAACAAGACTCTTATATTTATAATTTTTATGTCTATACTACTATCATCATCAAGAGCTTCAAGTAACATTCCCCTAATGGCTGCACTGTAAAGAACAAACTCCCTTCTACTGTGGTGCCAAGTCTTACTAGTATCTATTCCATCAAGAGAATTGCATCAGTGTCATTCCCTTGAAACTCATGTCATGTTGGAGGGGGGCAGACCATAACCAGGAGAGAATCTCGGTGGGTATCTTAACATTCCATCTACCTCGTCATTGAAACATCGCGTAGTTGTATAGTTACCGGAATCACCTTAGGTAAACCCAACTCTTGCACTGAAATCTTTTCAGAATTGGGAAATCTTGGGTCCATATTAGATTCTTCGATTGTTTTTTTTCATTTTTTTGGGTCATCCATTTCCTGCAATTGAGTTCGTTTCCGGTAATAGAGTTAGCACAATGAAACATTTATGCTTAAAAAACGCATTTGAATTTGCGTTATGTTCACACTATCCTATTGTTTCATTTTAGTGTGTTTTCTTCACCCTATCCATTTTCTAAAATTTGAATATGAAGACTATCTTAAATCTCCCCAACTATAAACACCTAATTGTCTCACCTGCATCAGTTGCAATTCCTATCTCTGCAATTATTGTGTGTTATTTAAATGTCTTATTGTTGCATTGTGGTGTTGTTGTTTACGGGTCTTATTACTGCGTCTTATAGCATAGAAGATCTGACACAGATTGTCAATGTTGTAGTGTGAAACAACAGCCAGTCCACCTATCTTGTGTCAGCTTGTCCTAAAATATCTAAATATAAACTACATATTTTAATTTTCCTCAACAATATGGTTGTCCGCACTCCAAGATAATATGTCTCAAACAACTAGAATCGTGACTTTTACTTGACATATGATTTCCTAATCAGATGAAGAATGAATATGCAAATAAAAATGCTCTTGTTTTCAGGTATGCTTCTAAATGGTTGGCCATAGCACCACAACGAGTTTCTTCGCAATGGTGGAAGCTCACAATGAGTCCTTTAAAGGAGTTGGACGCTGCAGCATCTGCAAAGGCATCAGACATGAAAGCATCCCAAGAAAAAAAGTTCAACTATCTACATTGAGTCCTGGTATAAATCATCAAGGGTGTTTAAATGAAGTTGGATCTGAAGATTTGGTTAAATTGGAAGCATCACAGAATTGTGACAAATCAATTGAAAATGACGGTAAAATATTTCCTATTGTATCTCTTTAGAGACTCAAGATTACAAGACCCCACTAGCAGATCGAAGTTCTCTGGAGGACATGGAGCTAGAGACAAGAAATTTTATTGAGCCACTTCCAACCAACCAGCAAGTTGTATTCTCTTAATCTTGCATTGATTGTGTCGCATGTATGCATGTACTACTTTTGTTTCCTTTCTGTCTTAAATTTTACTTATTGGTAATGATATGCATGTAAGCAACAATACTGCCATTTATTCTTGCTGATAGAAGCCAATATTCATCTATTTTTGACATATAGAAGTCATCATCTTTATGTTCTTGAAAGATGGCTCACGAAATATCACACTTTATCCAAAGGGCCCTGTACTTGGTTTTTGTGTTGGACAACTAGTCTATCCTTGAACATGTGTCCAGAGTCTGCACACAACAGAATGATGGCTATGAGAGGGATTGCAAATCAATAAAGGCGAAACCCCTACAAAGTTTTGAACAAGCAATATTTTTTGCAGTGAAGGTTCATCCATTTATGATAATTTTATATGGTTGAGTTTTGATTATATTATTTCACATCGTTGATATTTGTGTAATATTTTTTTATTTCCAGGTTGTGAAGCCTTCACAAAATCTAGCCAAGGAATGTTCTTCCAGTCCTACATTATTGGAAGATGATTGTTTGGAAGGGCACAACACTGCACTGTTTGGGAAATGCAAGACAGAGAAGTTACAGTTTCCCTCTGTTGTGGTCGGGATTGTGCCAAAGTTGATTTTTAAACTCAAATATGCAACTAAGCGTATTTGGCATACCTATAATTGGAATATATTTGTATGTGCGCCATATGTATTACCCCTTTCAAAAATTGGCATGTTTTGGTTTTGTATGCCTTGTGTATCAACTAAATTTTATTTGAAAGCTG
This sequence comes from Pinus albicaulis, assembly GCA_034641835.2. Taxonomy (NCBI): domain Eukaryota; kingdom Viridiplantae; phylum Streptophyta; class Pinopsida; order Pinales; family Pinaceae; genus Pinus; species Pinus albicaulis. The sequence continues at coordinate 836,004,982 of CM076570.1, forward strand.
CCAAAAATTGCCAGTAGGGTGCACATCTCTTTCAGCAATTCCTATTAAGCCAGAGGAGTTCCCTTTCATCTGATGGTTATCAGTTAGTGGCAAAACTTGAGAGGTGGCCTTTTTTTTGCTTACCATAAATAAGGCATGTTGAGAGGGAAGTCTGCAGGGTAGCTAAAAATGCAAAATCTAGAAAAAAATTAATTAATTAAAATATATATATATAATAAAAAATAAAATAAATCAGGAAATTGTGTTTCAGTGAATTCCAACAAGGACTACCCAGAAAGGATCCCTTTGTCCATTCTTTAAGGGCATCTCTTTTTTATTATTTTATCTGTAAAATTAATCAAGGTGTTCCCATCTCTGTTTTATTCAGTTTATTTTGGAGGCAATTATAATGTGTTGTGGTATGAAATGTTATGTAAATTGTGAATCTCAAGGTTTGAATCTATTAATTAACCAGTATCTGCAAAAAAGGCACACCTAAAACCTTAGTTAAATCCATTGGAAATAAATTTCATATAAGAAAGAGGATGCATGTTCTGATGAAATACTACCTAAAAAAGAATCAAAAGATAAGGGTGGTTGATCATACATTATTTGTGAAAACGATTCACCCAATTCCGAGCAGGTATTCATATCTAAATAACATGTAATGTTTACCATTTCTAACATGGCCTTCACTGCAATTCCAATGAGTTTATGTTGTAATATCTATAGAATATCATTATCATTTTCTCCTCCCTTTGCAGGGATCAAGCCGCCTCATCCATAATTAATTAATCACCCTGTTTTGTGGTTACAGGTCTAGGTTTGTCTCAACGTTCTCCTTATCAAATGATATACCATCCCTCTACAAGACTGTGCCTCCAAAGGTGTTCATTACTTGGGTTAGAAATTACACTTGGCCCCTGTACATAAGCTGAGTCATGGAATTATACTCCCCAAGGCAACATCGTCCTCAAAGGAACTATTTTCTGCATGGAATTTGTTGGACTAGGAAAGGCAGCAAGGCTGGGTATGTTCTGTATGGGTGACAATACCCAATGGAGCATGATGTCAGATTCTAAATTGCATTTATCTGCAAAGGTAGAAGACAGAACTACATTGTGTCTTGATGGTTCATCCATGCCATCTGTTGTAACTAACAAATGCAATTGTTTGAGTTGGGATTCTAGTTGTGATCCAGCAAGTCAGTGGTTCAATATCATCACCACAACTAAATCACTGTCACTTTTTTCCGGTATATAATAGTATCAACAGCAATAGTGCCGATACTATAACATAACAGAACCCTCAATGTTGAAGGAAATAACTGTATAATAACACATCACAAACCAAATGTTTTCTTTTCATTGAGTTGGCCTCCCCAAAATTTTAAGTGACCATGATCCATCCTCAAATGTAAATGCCCAAAAAACAAAAAACAATCAAAGGGAGGTATCAATCTTCAAAAGAATGGACTTGATGAAATTCTATTGGATCTTCTGACTTTATACAGTATAGGAACTCCAAAGGGTATCCTTATCCTTCTTCTTGTAGCTGGTACACTTGGGTGTCAGGTTGCTCGTAATATTATGGTAGGTTCCATTAATTTACATGAGAATGCATCTTCCACTCAGTACTTTTCTTTGAAGGTAATGTGTTTTTTTTTCAATATGCAGGCTTGGGGTGTTAGACATATCACATTAATTGGCCATGATCATGTGGCTATGTTGAATCCTCTGTGCTAGTGTTTTATATACTCATGATGATTTTATGAATGGATGTCAACTAAAAGGTAATGCAAAAACATATAATTTGAAGCACATTTTTCTTGGTGTGGTAGTTTCTATATCCTTTAGTGGTTTGATTTCTTTGTTAATTATTTTGAGAGGCATGTGACTGTATTTTGCTAATTTTTTTTGGTTCAAACCTTACTGAGCAGGAAGAAGAGGGTGTTTCTATGACCATTCCAATGCTTGGACATTTTGTGACAATAGACGAACTATAAAATATTAGGAAGGACTGTATGCAGCTTAAATATTTAATTGACATCCATGATGTCATTTTCTTGCTGACCAATACAAGAGAAATTCATTGGCTTCCAACACTTCTATGTGCTAATGCTAACAAGGTGGGATGAAATTGATTCAAAATATCTACTGAAAAACTCTAAAATATGCTTTCTACATGTCATATGGCATGATTTTTCACCTATGATATTCATTTCAATGGATGGTTTTGGACTGTTGCAACAGGGTACATATTTAAATTTGATGGATTAACATATTGGTGCACACAAGGAGAGAGGAATATCACTAATATGGGTGGTATGCATTCTCAGATGCATGCATAATAAACTAAAGGGTACACCTCCCTAATTCTATTCTTGGCGGCATGCACAGGCATTTTGGGACTTAATGTGCAGGTTTCAAGGAGGAATAGATTTTTAAAATAAGAAAAAATCATTGCAACGAGGATTAATTCTAGGAGTTTTGATCTCTGCCATTGCATATTTAGAATCTAAAAGACTTGTAAATGCTTGAAAATCTGGAATGAGTAAAGCCTGGGCTCTTGGTTGTCTTCCTCATGTATTTTCCATTGTTGGTGAATGCTTACATCTCTATTTTTCAGCCTAGTCAAGTTAATTTTGTAACATGGTGTAGGCCTTTGTCCCATGGTTTCACTAAGATTATTATGAATTTTCCTGGTGGTCTTTGACCACAAATATTGGTAATGTAAGAACTTTCCTCTAATTAGGTTTAAACAATAAGAGTATGGTTTTGTCTAGGCATATGTTGTAGGGTTCAAAATAGTGTTACGTAGTGAGATTCATCTAACATAGATGCCTCACTAGAATTCTCTATCTCTTATTTGACTTCAAGACCCAATGGAAAACACCTATTGTTGGATCCTTCCCAAATATTATTACTATTTTCCTTGTTTATTTTACTTGTTGGCATATTTCATTCTCGGCGATTTATTTGTAGATCATAGGTAGGTGATACAGATACCCCTTTTTTTTTTGGAACAAAAACCAAAAATTGAGAGGATTTCAAGAGGTGATAGTTCTTTTTCTATTGAACATGCACCCAAGGCTCATTTTAGGTGTCAAAACATTCCATGAAAATAACTGTGAAGTCAACATCTCCAATGATCTAAGGAAGTGTACCACATAAGCATCAAGACAAGGTCTAGAAATTCCCATAAGCAAGCTATCTTGAGTGTGAATATCCATCATGGCACAACCAAGGGTTATTAACATATCATGCACCCCACATCAGATGAAGAGCCCCCAAGCATGATTTATACACTTTTTCCTTGCACCTATAAAATGATAGGCTAGAGTTTTAGATCTTCAACCCACCTTCTCCTTTTATTTTTATGCATTCTTTCTAAAAGAAAAAACACTTTTTATGGGAAATCCACACTAAATTTCCTTTTAAGGAGGGCCTTATCATACCCGGATGGTCATAGTACACACCAATATGTGGTGTTGTATTCTTGTACTTGTATTCTTGTACTACTAGGTACAAAGTATGAAATATACCAGTACTTGCTTGATGTGCTCTGGGTTTGGGTTTACATACCCCTGATGCATAGGTTTGTGGCCATCTTGTTTAATATATATAATACATATGAAGTTCTACATATGTTAAAATTTTTAAAATTATGCCAATTGTCGCATGAGTATTCTACCACCATAGGTATATGAAAGTTTCAAAACAAAACTTCCTAAATTTTTCATTCACTTCCATCTGCGCCTGAAACCTATAAACAATATTTTATCTCAATGTTATAAGATTACTCCATATTTTCATAATTAATAAAAATATTTCATCATACTTTTAGTTCCAAATCCACCTTATTAGCAGCTTGTAATGAATGGCACCAGTCAACATCAACTACAGGTTAGCACAAGCCCCCTTTCATAAAACAAAAATATATATGCTTGCAGTTATTGGTGAAGGTCAATGTGTGATATTTGAGGTTGTTTTCACTTGATGTCTTGTATCCTCGAGCCTTAATTAATATCGAAACATATACTGATTCACACAGAAACAAGACTTGGCCAAATGTAGGTGTTCCTTTCTTTTTGGTTCACATAATCTATGATGTTGTTGTTAGACTACGACTATTAAGAGATTGTGAAGCATCCCAACGAGAAGGTTGGAAGGTGAGTTCATGGAATAGTTTTTTGTAACAATATTCTTGAGCAAGCTATAAAATTATTTTAAAAATACTAACATAGTTGTGCTACTAATAATTTTTTGTGTATATCTAACACATTTTATTTAAGTAGAATAAATTCATGATGATAGTTTGTACAATAAGAACAATTAAATATTCTTTGAATTTCACTTAAAGGAAAAGTATTGCTTGATTAGAAAATGGAAATGCAAAACATATCTTGGTGTTCAGTTTCCTCATATTCTTTACTTGAATTTGAAAACTATATGACTTGGTAGGTGCTTCTTGGTTTTTATGACCCATGCCACCTTCCAACCAATCCTGGTTGGCCACTCCACAACTTTATTCCATTTTCTATGGTGAGGTGGGGCCTATAAAAGGCCATAATTCTATGCTACATAGAGAAAGGAGGTATTGGAGATTTGAAACAATGTCTTGTTGTTGATATATTGGTTTCTACTCCACCAGGTAGGCAAACCACAAAGGGAATCAACATTACTCATAAAATAAATAAATCATCTCATGTTTGCTTATTATCAAGTTTTTCCCATTCCTCAACTAAGTTGTCAAAGTTTGGATATGTCAAGGTTAGAGTAATTGCAAACTCATTAGTAACGTAGTTGGATGGGAATTGAATATACATGGTAAGATGGGACCTACATTGATTAATCTTGCAATCGATATGGATCCAAAGAGGTTAGCTTGAGTAGCTTACTTGTATCAATAAGAGAAACGATATGTTAATTACCTTATAGGTGACACTACTTCTAGGTTGGCTATATCAGCAAGAGTTCTAAATTTTAAACTTATTAGATGGTGTGCTCTACCATATCTAGACTTGAAATGCTTTTCATCTACAAAATGCCTTCTTCTTGGAGCTGGTACACTTGGGTGTCAGGCTGCTCGTAATATTATGGTAGGTGCCATTAATTTACATGAGAATGAATCTTACAGTCACTACTTGTCTTTGAAGGTAATGTGTTTCTTTCAATATGTAGGTTTGGGGTGTTAGAAATATTACGTTAATTTACCATGATCATGTGGCTATGTCGAATCCTCTGCACCATCGTTTATATACTCATGATGATTGTTTGAATGGAGGTCAACTAAAAGGAAATGTAGCAATAGAGAATTTGAAGTGCATTTTTCTTGGTATGGTAGTTTCTATATCCTTTAGTGCCATGATTTAATTTTTTCCTTATTTTGAGATCCACGTGACTGTATTTTGCTAAAATTTTTTGGTTCAAACCTTACTCAGCACGAAGCAGAGGGTGTTTCTATAACCATTCCAATGCTTGGACATTTTGTGACAAGAGATGAACTATCGAATATTAGGAAGGATTGTATGTAGCTTAAAGATTTGATTCACATCCATGATGTCATTTTCTTATCAACTAGTACAAGAGAAATTAATTGGCTTCAAACACTTCTATGTGTTGATGCTAACAAGGTGGGATGAAATTGATTCAAAATATCTACAAAACACCCGATATTTTTTTCTTGTTAAGACCATCTAATCATTGTGCTTTTTTATTATCTCTAATAGCAGATTCCCATCTTGTATAAAATCCATATTATTTGTAGATGAAGTGAAACTAGAGAGATTTTTTAAGGTATGTATTGAGTTGAGTGATACCATGTTAGAAAGGATTAAGAAAATATTTTTATAAGTCTAGGTTGCAACAATTTTTTTAATGAATATAGGAAACATTGTGTAGTTGTGATGAGCTCATATAAGTATATTTTGCGATCTATAGCAACTTCACTCTCATATAAGTTGAATTAGATAAATATGTAGATGTATTAACAACAATAAAACCCGCTTGTAGAAACATTTCTACTAAAAGGCTCCATACCACTACGTTAACAATATTATAGAGAAAAAGCTACCAATAGACTCTAGGGTTCCCAATATATTTTCCTTTCCCATTATGTATGGTAATATAATGTTATTAATGTCAACGAATGACCAAAAAAATTATGTCAACGGAACTAAAAAATACCATCCAATAGTCACATACTATGGGAGTGCCAAAGCAACTCCTAGAAGCTAAAAGGAGATTTGGGAGCAACATTATAACTAGGACTCAAGGCTGAAAAATAACTCCATTTCCGCTGGATTAAACCATGAAACCATTGCTTTCTTGCTAATCCAACAATACCATAGAACCATGACACTTCCCATATTAGTGGTTTCATGGCTCATGGCTCATGGGTTCCAGATTAAATCAATTAAACCACAACTTTATTACTAATCCATCATTACCATAGAGCCATGAACCTTCCCATATCAGTGTCTCTTATGACTTCAAAGATTCAAAATGAAAAATAAATAAAATTTGGAGCATGGAATAGAACCTTACATGCTTCAACCCATTTAAAAAATTGGTCTTTTAGTTCATTTACTGAAACTCAAGATCGACTACCTATTAAATATCCAAATCAGATGGTTGTCCATATATTCTTTTTTATTTTCTGCTATCTCTCCTATCATGAAATCCAGAATTGTAATAGTCTTTACCTTATCACACCCTTTTGATACTATATAGGACTAGAACTTCCATTTTTGGTCCCGAGCCACCATGTGCAAGGGCATATTTGAACAAAAGGATCAAGTCTCCTTTCATTCCCACTTTTTCTAAAGGCTCGATGATCTACTAGATATCCTTGATGAAACTTGGAAATCACTCTGTGTCCCCAACAAAACCCATATTTCCAGCCTTTTAGGGTAGCAGCGAACCTTCACACTTGGACTAGGAAACCATTTCTATGTTCTAACATTTTTTCTTGTTCCATCTCATATTTAACCTATTATACATTAAAGTTGGCATTGATGTGGATAATATTTTTCCATTTGGATTAATTTTTTCACACTAACATCCTTGTTTGATCATTTGGATAATTTTTTCATATTGTAATTCCTCATTTCTTGTTGACTATATTTTTATTGTTATTTTTTGCATTGAACTAATTACTATGAATGTGTAGGAGAAGTCAATATTTAGTGTGCATCACTATTAGTTGATATAATCATAAAGACCTTGTTCATATATGATGACTGGCCATATCAAGTAGTTGTGGAGGATGCCATATCGAAAGCACTAAGAGAACCCACATTTGTAAAGACATTTTCTGCTCCACTTGTTAGATGGTCATTTAGTTTTTAGACGATCATGTCTTGATGTAGGGGCATAATTTAATTTTCTGATTTTACCTTGGTAATTTCTAGAGAATTTAGTTTGTTAGATTGAACGGTGATGTGTATGTCCAATAAATGGCTTTATTTCCAAGTGGAGCTCGAGATCATCCGAAGGATCATGAGATAACTATTGTCATGATAATTTATGTTTCTATTTTGGGTTGATTAGATCCTATATTTTTGGATCTAAAACAAATTGTAATTAATGTCGAAACATATTAATAAAAAAAAATGTGTTAATTTTTAGTTAACAATGGTATTTTCTATGCTTAGAGTAATTTACTTCAATCTTTCAGCCCAATTCAATTTCCTATTTAGCAATCACATTAACATTGACAGTAAATGGTGATAGAACATAAGAAAATAACTAGAAGACAAGCCAAGACAAGAGGACACAATATTTTGGCGAATGCCAGGGAAAAACCCCAATGTGGGAAAAACCCTTTGATCAAATCTTCTTATTATTCTTCAAATTCAGCAGAGAGAGAAAGTACAAGTTATAGCAGTCAACATGATACAATACATAGGAGTGCTATGGCTATGAAGTTCAATATGAAATAATCTATTGATTGCTACTATTACTATTATATAAGGGGTGCTCTTCCAATGGCCATTTATTAGCTATGTGAAGAAGGCTTTCTGGACTTTGTATTTACTATAAGATTATGTATAGTTGAGTTGTATACAACTAAGTAGAATTTGGTAGGAAGTTTTGAGTATGTGTAATTCATAATGATATTGTCTTCTATTCAGTGATGAATTTTCAATGTGTGATTTTTGACCTAAGCCATTGCATTATCAATGTGTCAAGGCTCAAAACTCGACCTATATGTCAACTACTTCTTATGATCGTTCCTAGGAACATGAATCCTAATTTTTGTAAGTTTAAAATTTATTTAAGGTACCATGGATCTAAATTGCTTATGAACTTTCAACACTATAACAAACTTTGGTGCAAATTGTTGATCAATTCTCACTTGGTTAGGGTCATAGATGTTAATGAAAATTTTGTGTGCATGCATGAGAGTTGGGTGAAAATGCTCAATGTTGTGTAGCATTAGTGTGATAAATATGGGATAGTGCAAAGCATAGTTTTGAAGATTAGTCTAAGTTGACTCGTACTTAATCTCAGTCAAGTTGATTGTTGGTTGAACGGTTAATTGTTGGTTCAATGGACATAAGATCTTGCAGGCCCAAATACCAAAGGGAAAAATGGAGCCCATCATGGGGTTCTCTTTGTAATTCTCCACCACTTCTACCTTCCATGCTTCCTCAAACTCCTCTCCAACCTCAATATCAGTGCTAGTAGTAGCATGAGCAGCAATACTACGCTTAGTAGAACTAGAATGCGTTTTCCAAACTGCACGAGAACTACTTCCCTCACGAGTCACCATGTGCCATGCTTGGTCTTGGTGGTTCACTTCCTTCAACTCTTGGTTCAACTACCATATCTTCATTGGAACCAACACCCGAAACTCCACTAAACAACAATTCGCCATTTTGTACTAGTGATTCGCCATTTGTACTAGTGATTCGCCGTGATTTTACAAGATAATATAATCTTGTGAGAGATTCGCCAAAAAAATTATATATACATATTATATTATTAATAAAATCGCCTACCTTTTTTTCTATGTATCATGGGGATTCACCCATTTATTATACATATAAATTTAGGGGGGTTCTTAAAATCTTCCCTGCTTTGGTCCAGCTTATAATGGCTTAGCCCTTTTTCATTATGCTCAAAATGGTGATTACATACATTTACAATGCTCAAATGGTTTCAAAACTTGTTCCGTCAGCTTCAAAATACCAAAAAATTCTTTTCTAACCTCTTCTTCTCCGAATTGGTCAAAAACTGAAGTAGTTATGAGCCTGCCTAGTTTTGTTGCTGATCGCACCACAATTTCCCCAAAATATAGACATGTCCTACAATTTTGCCCTATTTTCGGTTAATTGAGCGACAATTTTCCAGAATTTAGAATTGTCGGATCATTAATTTTCCTAATTCCGCCCATAATCCGAAATTTAAACCATTACACATAGTTTGAATTTTTAAAAAAATAATAATTAATAAAAATTTCGGCGATTGGTAACTGCCGTCGATTAAGGGTCAGGGTCACATTTGGCAGTCATGGTAACGATTTTGGATGGAGGTATTCAACTCTGATGCGCCCCCGGTCACAATGCATGGTCGTGTGGTATCAACATATGGGGGGGTCGAAGCTAAGCCACAGCCCTACTCCTAAATTTTCGCCACTTACAATTCAAATAACGTGTCGGACCATAGTATTAACAAAGAATACCATGAAGCAATGGAGTTAGCCATTATTTTTTGGGTGGAGGCCTAGTGTCCGACCACCACCTGGTCCACTCGACCCTTAAGCAAATTTTTGGTGGCCTCTCGTGCTGCCACGTGGCAGCATGTGGTTGGCCATCATTCCAACCAATAGAATTCAACCACAAATGAAACAATCAAAAGAGGACAAGTGGCGAGGCTAGATTGGCCTAAAAAAATTACCTTTCAACCAAACAGAAGAAGCCACATGGCAGCCTGCCACTGGCTCAAATTTTTTCCCTTTCAACTGTCATTTTTGAAAAAATTGCATGTTTGGGAAAACAGATAGAACATGTTTCCGGGAGCATATGGTGTTGGTTTTCCATGAAACCCATTGCACCAGATTCATAATGACGAGATCTATGCGGTAATTCAGGTTCCATGCCATTTTGAAAACTTTCATTTTTTAGCATAATTTTGAGCACCTGATCAGTCGGGAAAGAGGAAAATTGATGAAGCTTTGGGAGAGATTTGTGGTACCCAACAGGTAATGAAATATCTAGATGAAGCTCGGTGCATGAGTAAGCACAACAGAAGGTAAGAGTATGACAGTCGGTTGGACTGTTTGGGTCATTGTGGTAAATGGATGGTGGCAGTACAGACATGAGAAAGGAAACAGAAAAGGTAAAATGAATGAGGTCTTAGATTCCTTGGCTATGTTGAAAACTATTGTTCTCAATGTTGTGCATGTTGTGCACAAATAAGGAAGTTCCCTTAACCTAGACCTTATGATATCTAGAAATGGCGTTGTGATCATGATTTTGTTGATATTTATATATGTATACATGTATGTGAGTATGTATGTCGTTGTCTGATGGGATCATGATTGTTTTATGCTAATGATATATATATCTATGTGTGTGTGTGTGTGTCGCTACATGACAGAGTTTTCAATTATCATTCTTGTGGAGGAATGATTTCTTATGCAAGTGAATGGCATGAAGAGGTTCTTGGTCTTATAAGGAATCGTGTGGGAAGAGTAACTCTGAAAAATCCATGATGTCAGTATCATGTGCACATGAATCGATATTATTATGCTTGTATTATGACTATGTTTATGTTATGGCAGGAAATTTTGAGGGTTACATCGGCCAAGTGAACATAGTGAGAACTGCGACATGCTAGGGTGAGCATGGATAGTGGAAAGACACTAGAAGCAAGGTTGTTTGTGGGGTCAGCGTGTGGTCTATGGATGTGGAGTGATATTATTGTATATATGGTGTGTATATTGTATATTCAGTGATTGTATCTATGGTTGTGTAATGTTGCATATGTAGTATTATGTACATATGATGTTGTGTGCATGTTGTATATATGATGTTGCATATGCAGTGCCACGTATAGATGGTGCTAAGTACATGTTGGATATGTGATGCTTTGTACATATGGTGCTATGTACATGTTGAATATGCAGTGCTATGTACATAAGGTGTTGTGTGTGTGATGTACATATGGTGTTGTGTGTGTGATGTACATATGGTGCTATGTGCATTTGGTGTTGTGTGCACGATTGAAAACATGGTGTTGTGTGCATGTGGTGCTATGTACAAGTTGTACATGTGGTGATGTGTGCAGGCGGTTTCGTGCACATGTCGTGCATGTGGTGCTATATACATATGGTATTGTGTACATGTCGTGCATGTGGTGTTGTGTACATGTGGTATTGTGTACACATTGTACAGGTGGTGCGATGTACATTTGGCATTGTGTACACGTTGGCAGGTGGTGCCATGTACATGTGATTTTGTGCACTCGTTGTGCAGGTATTGTGTGTACAGGTGGTATTGTGTACATGTTGTGCATATGGTACTGGTATACATGTGGTATTGTGTGCATGTCGTACATTTTGTGTTGCAGGCTTGCAGTACTATGTATGTGCATGGTGTAGTTGTGGTATTGCGACATATGTATTCATTGTGTTGTAATTTGTATATGTATATGTATTGGGTTGTGTTGTACACTGGTCTAAGTGTATGTATTGTGTGGTGTTGCATGCCTTGTGTGGATGTACGTGTTAAAATTTTTGTCTAGGTGCTTGTCGGGTATGGCAACCGATCTAGTATCTATACAGAAAGAAAAAAAGTAGAAGTAAGGACCGATGAAGGATAAGTATCAATATTTTATTATGCATGTGATATGTGATTCTGACTTATGATGATTACATGTGATTTATGATTATGGTTTATGATGATTGCATGTGATTTATGATTTGTATCTATGATGGTTGCATTTTGAGATAACCAGATATGATATGTTTATACATGATGATTTGATCAAACAGTTGGTTTGACTTGTGTGACTGGAAGTGTACCTTATTGATGAGCTACCAATGAGGTATGATGTGAATTTGTTTCAATTTGTTTTGAATCTAATGGCAGTTATGTGCTTGGTACAAGAAGCACGGAAATTCCCAGTTGGGTGATTGAAACCTACTGCAAGAACTAGCAGCGTCAGCAAAAGGAATTGAAACGGGCAACAGATACTATTGGTAAAGTACATCAGGAACAGGGCCATTGTGGGACACTGGTGCCAAATAGTGTCCATTGATTTCCATGAGCATGATATGACCGGTATGATGGTTTTGAGGCAGGTATATGCCTTGTTTGTTCGAACTTCCGATGTGAGGAAGCCTTGCCAAGGGATGGACAGCCTGGGTTGGGGGTGCCAGCAGAACTTGGAAGTTGAGTGACTCCGCGGAAGGGGTGACCGGATTTCCCGAGGTACTGTGTAGCAGAGAAGGAATGTCATGATGGATTTATTTTTTTCATTAGCATATCTGAATGGAATCAAATGCACATTGGGAGTGTGCCCTGGAACAATGAGTTGGTAATTGTTCACTGAGTGGACAAGTAGCGCAGGATTGTAGGATTGGACATTGGATGCAAATTTGACTTTGACAGTGGATTTTGGACTTCCTGGGAAGGAAGTGAATCCTGGTACTACTTTGAGGGTGGAGGTGCGAGCCTTTGGATTCCATTTTTGTTGATATAGGCATAATATCATTCTATTTGTTTGTTGAGAAAATGTGTATATGTGTATATGTTTATATATGTATATTATTGTGAATATTGTATCAAGCTGGTTTATAACACTCCATAAAAAATATGGTTATTTGTTGGTTGAAGCAAATGTGCATAAGTATATGTGGTTGTGATTGTAAATATCGTAATTATTTGTGTTATAAAGCTCTAGTAAATGGTATGATTATCATGTTTTAGCAAGTCATTCATTGTAAATATTGCAACGAGTTGTGTTATAAAGCCCCATAGGCAGTATCTTTTGTTTTCAGCGGTTTTTTGGTTTGTAGGTGTCATTGAACACCGAGGACAGTGTTCCCCCGAGGGGGAGGGTTCTGTAACATCCCTAGTTATTCATGTAAAAATATATAATACCACGGTGATGGGACATGTATTCTAAGTTGAATGGTGGACAAAAGATCCTAGTGGATTTTCATTCTGTTATTATGGATAAAGAAATTGGCAAAGGCAAAGGCAAAGGAAAAGGCTTTGAAAAGGCATGAGGCATTAATTGGAATTTTATTTATGAGAATAATGGAAATTAGGAGAAAAAGAAGGTGAAATGTCACAGGTTGCATGTGAGGAGGAAACTGAAGAAAAATAATGGAAATTTGAGAAATTAGAGGCCTCAATAATAAAAATGCTTCTAAGTATCAATGGGCAAGGCTTGGTCAGTTCAGTTTTGGATTTCTTATTATTCTCTCTCTCTCTCTCATACTCTTGAGCACTTAGTGTATTATTGGAGCACTCTTGTATAGTGTGGCATACTTGGATATTTGAATCAAGAAAGAAAAGGAAAAGAAGGAAATCGAAAGAGGACATCAAGATCAGCATCTACAGTAGGTTCTAAGTGCAGGTATGAGTTGCATGTATGTTTTCCTCACTAGTTTTGGCATGCATGGGTATGCATTGTGGATTTTCTTAGCTTTTCCATTTCCTGGATAGCCATGGTGATTGTGGGTTTATTTCCATTGATTTTTTTATTGGTTGGTTCTCATGATTCCTTTAGTAGTTGGGTTGAGTTATTGGTTCCTCATAGCCTTGATTGGACAAACGCTCTAGAATCCCGGAGGAAAACTGTGGATTGAGTTACTATTCATGGAAGGCTTGGTTGAACAAACACTCTGGAAGACCTAGGTGGGTTGAGTTACTAGTCCTGAAAGCCCTAGTTGGACAAATGCTCTGGAAGCCCTGTAACAATTGGGGTTGAGTTACTAGTCCTGGAAGCCCTGGTTGGAACAAACACTCTAGAGCCCTGAAGCACATTGGATAGAGACCAATTCGTCATGGTTAGTGATGTCCGACCATGAGGTGGAGTCACTGGTTTGGGGTTGAGACTGTGTGGTCTTTAGAGCCCTAGTTTGGTGTTCATTGATGTGTTTGATAAATTTCCAAATTCATGCTTGGAATATGGCATGAGGGTGACTGGCTGAAGTGATATTTGGCTCAACCATGTCTATGGTCGGGTGGAACATGGAAGTCCCATTCCAGGCTAGTTTTTACATTCATTAATGAAAGGTTCATTGCCCTGGTATTTGATGTGTATATGCATTGGTCTATATATGGATTCTATTGTTGATGTATCCATGGTACTTATGTTGGTATTATGTTGGTTATAAGCATGTATTGTGATAGTGATGAGGTATGGCTCTCTCCATGTTTTTAATTGTAAATGAATGTGCATCAAAACTATGGTTAAATTGATTAAATGATAACTTATAATGTAGGGGATCAATGCTTCTTATCCATTCTCAGATAAGAAAGAGACCCCTTTGTTTAAATTTGTTCTTTATACCTGCTATGTTTGTGACATGTTTGACGAAATACTTGTCATGATTGGGTGGGATCGGATGAGTTCCTGATGAAGCAATTTCTTCCATGTGTTTGTTTCAATGTTATTTACCCTCTCTTGAAGTTACAAGAAGTTATGGGCAGTGACTTGGGCTCAGGGGCTGAAAATGTGGCACAAATATCAGAGCTACAAGTGAAAAAATTGATGGATGGGCCTGAGCCGCTACCTTTCCAAGGCTAGCCTGCAGCTCTAGTGTCTATAGCCGCTCCCTTGCCCTTACAATACAGTGGCTCAGCTTCAAAGGGGCTAAAAATTAGTCCCCCCTCAGGGAATAAGGCCCTGGGAGGTTGGGTTACACCTAGGGATGTCAATGATACAGTGTAAGGTGTGTTTTTGGTGTTTCCGTCGGTTCCACTTCCTTCAGGTCATCTAGGAAGTTGAATCTCGTATTAGTAGCCTCTCATCACATGTTTACCCCAGTTGTTTGGTTACTTGGGTAGATGTGGGAAGAGGGTGTTACAAGTTTGAGCTCATTAATATGACATTTATGTTTTCCAAAATTAGAAACAATAACATATAGGGCTATAAGGTTATATTGTTTTTCATCTAAAAAGGATTAAAAGAGGATTGGTGAATGGTAATGCGAGAGTATAATTTATCAACTTGATGATCAATATATTTGAAATTATGATCAATGGGCCCAATATAGTATTAAGCAAAAGACATCCATTAAGACTCCTAGTTAATTTATTTAGAGGAAAATGGTCGAAATTCATCAGTGCTACTAAAAGGAGGGGGAAATGTGCAGATGATAGAGGGGTTGTAGGGAGTGATTGAGAGGTAGGTATGGATTATGGACATCAAGGAATATGAGTGGATTCATAAACCATAGCAATTTTCTAAAAAGAAAGAAGAGGGTGACAACATTAAATCTAGGTTTAAAAGAGATTGATTGATATACATTGGCCAGGGGTCGTAGTCATAGATTCATTAAATAACAGTTTTAACGCTACTAATTCATAAAATAAATAGGTTTTCCAAGTGTGTTTGAAACATGTAGTTTTGAAGAGGGTTTATTTTCAACTTGATATTCAATGTCCAAGGTAATTTGTTGGATAGGGTAATACTAGGTCCAATCAAATGTAAGGGATAGCAAGAATAGGAAACATGTATCCTGAGGTGTTGAGAACCTTCAAGAAGGAAATAAAAACTAGTATTTACATATCAAAAAGTGGATTGGAAACCTATAGTAGCATAAATAGAATTAGTTAACATAGACAAACCATTGAATTGAAAGGATAGTACCCAAGTATGCTTGATATGCTTAAATCAAGATCCATAGTGAAATCAAACCAAACTCAACATAAGGCACATTTGTTAATACATCCATGGAACTAGGTAACATGTTCCTAAATTGTATGGAAAACATCAAGGATTTTTGCTACAAATTTAACATCAATCTCATAATTCAAATTAGGAAAACAATAACATCAATCTTAAATCAATGAATGACAATAAATTTTGGCAAGCCTTTCACATAGTATGAGCTAACAAGATGTAAGAAATTATTGTATCTCATATCCTTACTAAAAGATGGTGCGATCTATTCCTATTAATAAATTCCCATCAATCCTTCCTTATTTAGATAATATCCATATAGTCGATCTTTTCCTTTCTTTTAGGGATCCTCATCGTTATTCTAAGATCAAACTAAGGCTATATCTTTAGATGAGATATGAGGGAGAAAATTATTTTGAATGCTAATACCAAAAAAGCATAGCTTCACCTGGATTGGCGATAGATTGCATTAAAATTAAAACAAGTGGATTATTAGAATATAAATATTTTTTGGAGACTTTCATGAAATATAATAAACCTTGGTGATAAAGAAATACTTAAAAACAAAGGTTGCAAATAGTTGAACCAAACCTCAAAAGAGTTGAAGAAAAAATAGACAAAACATCCAACGTGATAAAAGAGAACATATTAGTGGTAGAATTGCAATGACTTCACAATTCTTGGAAATTTTTTTCTTTCATGGTGAATTCACGCTCAACCAATAACGAAACAATGAACCAAACTCTAATTCCAATGAGATATGTAATTGAAGAAAATAAAAACACTCAAAAAGATGTTTTGACTATATGACCTTAAGTTTTTGAATTCACTTCCTTATAATCTAGAACATAATACATGCACATAATTGTTATTATTGTTAAAAAATGACCATTCATCCCATGATATTTTATATAGGGACAATTTTGGCACTATGTCCCCATGGAAAGGAAGGAGATTGAATAATAAAGAAGTTGTGCAATCCATTGCAACATATTTAAATACCACATTTAATGATACCTCTCCCAACATTGATGTTGACTCCATTTCGACATTTGATAACCTTTTTTTTATGTACCAATGAGCACCCCATCATTAAAATTTCCTTTTGATGTGATAGAGGAGATGTATTCTACCAAACATGTAAATTATATGGTTAATTTAAATTATGAAGAAAAAAAGTATGTATTCAGATAGTGGAGTACAAATTGGCTCATGTGCTCCACACACATTCAAGAAAAATTAAAAGCTTTCATCACTTCAAGATAATTTTGGAGGAGTTTGTGAAGGAATTAAGAAGGATCCCATTAAAATGATAGAGCATTATGAAGATGGAATGACCTTGAAAAAACACTTCCAACCTATATCCTGTCATCCACTTATAGGGGCTATTAGGGATGCAGTTATGTTGAGGAGCATGGTATATGAAGAAGCAAATTGCTCCAAGTTTTTTCCATGAGAAATATCTTTATATTTTATATGAAGAATGTACGGATTTTTTTCATCGAGAGAGAGCTAAAACTCAATAACAAGGCTCAAACCATTACAACAAAGCTCATCATGTCACTTGTGAGAATTGAACTCGGTTGATAGGATAACAATTATTCCTCCCAACCACCCAGGGTAAACCTGGTTGACCCGAATTGCTCCAAGTTACACAAGCGTTGAATGCATTTGATGTATCGAGCACTAAACAATGAACCTATTTTCAATTGGACTGCAATTATCTCTAATAATTTGAATTTATATATCAAGAAGATTGAATAGAAACCAAATTATTCATTCCCTTAATTTCACATCACAACCTATTAAATGGATGTGGTTTCCCCACTTCATATTTTTCAAGAAATGGTATACCCATGGTGCCTTTTTCTTGTGCCTCTCCATAAACATCATCAACAACTTTACAAACATAAGTATTTGAAACACTAACCATGTGAAAAAAATTCCTAACCCCTCTTTATGAGCTCATCTTCACAAATCCCTATCCAAGTTTATCTAAGGAAGCCCTCGTAGCAATAAACCCTTTTTGGGATCAGTACATGGAGCAAAATGGAAATTACATTTAGATCTACAGTTTGATATCAACACCACACATATTGTTAGTGCAAGTCTCATACAGGTTGCAGCTTAAGGACATAATGTACCAAACAGCTATGTTTATAGCCAATACCAAATTGGAAGATCACAAGGGTTTGTTTCCTACAAACCCTCTCACCATTGGGGCCTATACACTATCAAACTTTGGATATGCATTAATTGAAGGAAAACCAAATGGAATTATACAAGTTACCATTCGACGCTTTCAACATCCACAACCCCTTTAACAAAAATATTCAACCATTATAAATAGTGAGGCCTAACATGGAAATATTGCCACCAAGCCTACTTGGAGGAATTATATAAACAAGCTCTTGATTTTCATGTAATTCAAATGTAGAGACAAGAACCTACTAACAAAGATAGAGCCAAAAATAATTATACTTAAACATCAAACAACAGAATAACTTTCTTATGTGACAGATAGAGCAGCAGTGGCAAAAGGACTTGCTTGCGTGACAAAGGGCACAATAGTGACAGGAGGATTTTCTTCCATGATAGAGGGAGCAGCCAATATTACCATAGGAAGACCTGCTTAAGTGCCAGAGGGAGTTGACCTCAGAATTTGAGAGGAAGGATCTTGGCCTAATGCATTATTTATTGGGATTGGAGGTGTGCTAGAGACTTGATGAGATCTTCCTCGGACAAGGAAAGTATGTCATCTATATTTTCAGGAGACTCGATATGATGGGCAGCAAACCCATGGCTACTCCTATGGTTTCTAATCTGAAGAAGTTGAGTGATTCCGCTTCAAATTCAAATTTGATGGATCCCATGATGTTCATGTAGTTGATTAGATCTTTGATGTACCTAGTTAACTCCAAGTCATATATTTGCTTTGCAGTGAAAACCCTGAGCCAATATATAGTTGAGTCGAGGCAGATACATTGGGTTGCAGCAAAGCATGTGTTGAGGTACATGCACGGTATTATTAGTTGGATATGGTTTGAGATATGTCGCAAGTGGTCAAGTGAGGATGCAATGATATACAGATTCATATTGGGCCGGGAGTGTAAAGGAAAAAAAGAGAACATTTAGGTGTTGCTTCAACTTGGGATCAACTATGATATACTGGTTTAGTAGGAATCATACTTCTGTCACACTTAGTATAACAAAGGCGAAGTATATCGTAGCTAGCGTTGCAATTCATGACTCCAGTGTGGATTCAAAAGCTTCTTGCGGGACTGTTTGATCAAGTCACTTCATCTAAGGCATGGGAGCAGTGAAACTCAAGTGCATATCCATAAATGAGAAAATTGTGGAAATTCTCACCAAGCCTCTGTCTAGAGCGAAGTTTGTATACTTCAGAGACAAGATTGGTGTGATGCAAAATGTCTCCCTCATTGAGAGGGAGTGTTGATGTCTTTCCAAAATCAAGAAGACCATATCCTGAAATGCTAGAAGGACTTGGCTAGCTCATGTTGATTTGACCAAGGGAGATGGATACATTCACCTGAGAAGCTAGAAGGACTTGTTTGGGTCATTTGACCAAACTTGGTGATTGGCCCAGGGAAATTGCATATTGGATATATCTTCTCCTGAGAAGCCATTAATGACTTTGGTTGGGTAATGTTGATTTGACCAAAGGAGATTGATGTGATTCACCTAAGAAGCCATAAAGGACTTTGGTTGGACCATGTTGATTTGGCTAGAGGTGATGGGCCAAGTGTTGAAAATGTAACTAGTTTCGATATTCATAATTGTTGTTGTACTCATTTCGATATGTATCCAATGTAACAAACAAAAGAAGAAAAGAAAAAGTTATTATTTTAAAGCATGGGTTTCATGTTCTTTATTGATGGTCTTTTAGGTAAAATCATGTTCTTCATGCTTCTAGGAAATTTTAGGTATTAGGATTTATTGTCATGAGTCAAATGAGTTAACATCATGTTTATAAGACCCTTCAAGGCAAAACGTAATTCGAAAAGAATTCATTTTTAGTCTAGAAAGTCTTAGAAACTCCAAAAATACAAGTAGGCCCTAGCAGCTTCAAGTCATCCTAAAGGAGGAAATTTGACCCCTTGGAAAGGCTATATAAAGAAGCAATTCAACCTCATGTGTCACTCACTCGCCAAGAAGTTTGATCTCACAAGAAGAAGCTCGACTTGTAGCTAGGAGAAACAGAAAAGGGAGAGCGAAGGTCTAGAAGGAAAAATGAATCTAAGAAGGAAAACAAATATTTATTTTTGGACTCTATCTCTCTCACGTGTGCGAAATCTAGGGTTTTTGCATCTTCCTAGAAGGACTAAAATTTCATATTCGAGTTGCAAGTGCAGCATCATGTTGCAGGAAAAGTGAGTATTTTGTTTGACCTTGTTAACCTTGGAAAGGCTCATTTTTCTCAAGAAGTATTGTTGGAAGAGTTGTCATAGGGTTTGTGTGCAACTGATACAGGGTCAAAGTTGCAGAAGAGTTGCAATATTGAAGCTAGCAAGTCAAAGTTTCAAAAGAGTTGCAATATTGAAGTTGGCAAGTCAAATTTGTTGTGTGAAGTTGGTTAGATCAAGATCAAGAGAAGGACTTGCTAGAAGGATTGACTTTGTACTTGTAGAAGGACTTAGTCTAGGACTTCAATCTTTGTGTCTCATTTGAAGCAGATTCTATAAGAAGAGAAGAGTTTTTCGGGTTTTCCCCTTAGAGGGGTTTTGCCCTGGCTAAGAGCCTAATTTTTGTGTGGACCTCTGTTGTTTTTGTTTTGTTCTAGGCATTTTCTTGATGAAAAGATCTAACTAAAGAATAGAAAGAAGATTAAATAAGTTCACAAGCAAATATTAAGGTTAAGGAAAATATGTATTAGTAAGTTTCCACCTTGAACTTTCCAACATGGAGTCAGAGCTAGGGTGAAGAAGAAGGTAGTTGGAAGGATTATCTTGTGGACAGAAAGAAGGGTTTCTTGCCAAGAGGAATCATTTGTGAAAGGAAGTAGAAGACCTATTGATATGGAAGGAAGGTTTCTACATTGAAGAAGATCAATACTACATCAAGCTCTCATCGATGGAAGGCTTGAGAAGAATACTATGAGAAAGGTTGTCTCTTGAAGAAAAGGAGTTGTCCTTAAAGGTTCATTGAAAAGCATCAAAAGGATCTTGGTACCATTCATCACTCTTGAAAATTGTTGTTGAAGGAATCCTAGGAAACATCTTTCAAGGACATTATTGAAGTGTCTTCAAAGATATTGAGGGAACCATCATCAAGGAAGAAAATAAGATAATCAAGTAAGTACCATATTATGACTCTATGTTTGAATCTGCAGGTCATATGGTTTCTTTATGCAAAGAGAGAAATAAGCTCGTTCGAGAATCAAATTACCTAGCATGGAAGAAGAGTAGTGTACTGGCACTCACAGAACATGAGGTAATGGAGTATGTTACTGGAGAAATCACTAACCCTAGCAAAGACATGACTCAACATCTAGAAAAGCACAAGAAAGGGGAAGTAAGGGCACAAAGGATCTTTGTTGAATCTATTAAGGATCCTCTTATTACATTTGTTGCAAATTTAAAAACTTCCAAGGTTATGTATGACAAGCTAGTGAACTTGTACTATGTAAGTACATCAAGACAAAAGTTGTCTTTGTGGAACAAGCTATATAGAATGGAGAAATTTAAGGAATGGGACATGGAATCCTTTCTGATGAAGATCTCTCAATTAAGAGATCACTTGCAGGGGCTTGGAGAGAATTTCATATTCAAAAATGACCATTTTTGTACTAAATGCATTGCCACCGGAATGGAGCAACGTTGCAACAAGAATCTACTCTAAGAAAGATTCAACTTCCTTTGATGAGTTGTGGGGAAAATGTGTTCTGGAAGAATCAAGGATCAAGGTAACAGATGACATTGGATCATATGAACAGTCTCAAGCCCTTCTAGCTCAATTCAAGAAGTTGAAGAAGGGAAATTCGGGAAGTCCAAGAAGAAATATATGTCCAAGGTTCAATGCTTTAAATGAAAGGGAAGTCCTAAGTTTCGGAACAACAAGAGAAAGGAAAGAAGTGAGGCTCTAATAGTTGAAGAAACGGGAGACCCTGAGAAGAAGCCGACGAAAGAAGAAGGATATTCACTATTGAAAAAGGCAACCTTGTTGTTAGGTTCTCTATGAAGATTGATCTTTCCTTTAGAATAGAATGCATTGTTGTTGTATAGCATCATAGAGAGAAGCATATGATAGTAACATATTTAGCGTTTACTTGGTTAAGTTTCTTTGTAGAATCATGTAGATAGATAGATAGACCATTTTTCATATTGTTCATTCAAAAATTATCTAACATTATGTTAGAGGTAGTCATTTTGCTAAGATGGATCATCATGATCCCAGAAGGACCATCACTTTGGAAAGTCCTTGGAAAAAAGCATCATGACAAGGTTAGTATACATTCCATGTAATGTGGAAACAATATTGTTAAAGGGAAGAAGGAATGCAATGGGTCAGGTTGCAGGCTCCTTTTAGGGCATATAGATAGATGATTGAATGAAAGCATAGAAATGCATATTAGAAGTAAACTTTGAACAAGATTCATGTGTACAGAATCTGGTAAATGAAGTTGGTTATAAAATATGCTTAGTATATGGTTGTAGGATGCTTGAAGAAAGAATTTGACTTACACAAGGAATTAATATTTTCTCTAGTTTATAATGGTTAACACTCAGTATAATCTCTTGAAGAAAAGTTTTAATTTAGTAATCAAGTTCGATCCTTGGGCACTTTGATGCATGAAGGAAGATTCATATGGAAATGAACCATGAGGATATTAATGGAACGAAAAGGTCATCATGGTGGGGTAAGTCTGATTTTGATTTGTTGGTTATTTGGTTAACATATTATTTTGTTGCCTGGAAGATTATTGCAAGAATACATAATGACAATTGAGGCAAGTTCAACTATGTGGATGAACATGTATAAAGAATGTTGAGGGAAGCTCAATATCTAGTACCTGGCAACTATGAATTCAAGATGTGCCCATCTTGGGATTGAAAGTTAGAAGTGCGAGAAGATAACCTAATGTTGAAGGAGATCACTTTCATAAGGAAGTTATGATCAGCGTGAAGTTTGGAAAGGCTCAATGCAATGCCTTCACGTCGAAGATGAAATTGATGAGCAAAAGAAATGAACTGGATCCTGTCACAAGATGGAGAGTGGAGATGGCTCCATGATACCTTGAAAGAAAGAAAGCTCGATGCAAGAGTTGTGAAGGAAAGAGGCATCTAGGAAACTATGGAGAATTGATAGTTGATACTCTGATGAAGACAAGTTTTAAGGCTTGTGGTGTTGACTTTCCAAATAAAAAGGAAGTCTAGAATCTCCTCTATATTTGAGAGGAAGCAAAGGAGTCTCCTTAAATAGGAGCAAGGATCTATTGCCTAGACAAAGAGGGAATGGGGTTATCCTCTCTGATTGAGAGGGAGTGATGATGCACATCACATGTGCATTCTCTTCTTCATGTGATGAAGAGAGAATGGTGGAGGATTGGATAAGAATATGTGGTTTCCTTGAGGATATAGAATCCAAGAAAATAAAGGTATCGACACTCTTTGAGAATGGGACAGGTATCCAAGAGAAAAGTGGTTGAAGAGCACCAATATTCTTTGAGGACTGAAGAATGGAGATCCAAGATAAGAATATCCTTAAAAGGACATACCTTGTGAACATTCGGATGGGGTATTTGCCTTGTAGAGGTAGTGCAGTATCACACATAAAGCCTCCCAGCATAATGCTCTCAAATGAAGTTGAGCTTGTCAAGATAGCCCTCAGTGATAGTGTTGGTTATAATGATAATGCTTACAGTTGGCTTATCAATCTGACTCTTCTTATGAGAAATCTTCAGTTTGAGAATGATGTTGTATTGGTTGTACAATTATGAATACCTCCCTAGTTAAGAGGAAGTGTTGAAAATGTAACCAGTTTTGGTCTTCATAATTGTTGTTGTACCCATTTCAATATGTATCCTATGTAACAAACAAAAGAAGAAAAGAAAAAGTTAGTATTTTAAAGCATGAGTTTCATGCTCTTTATTGATGGTCTTCTAGGTAAAAGCATGTGTTTTGTGCTTCTAGTGTTTGTTAGGTCTTAGAATTTATTGCCATGAATCAAAGGAGTCAAAAATAAGACCCTTTTGGGCAAAATGTAATTGGAAAAAGTATTAGTCTTTGAAACTCCAAAAGTACAAGTCTGCCTAAAGGAGGGAATTTGACCCCTTGGAAAGGTTATATAAAGGAGCAGTTCGACCTCATTTGTTACTCACTCACCAAGAAGTTCGATCTCACAAGAAGAAGCTCGATATGTAGTTGGGAGAATCAGAAAAGGGAGAGCAAAGGTCTATAAGGCAAAAGGAATCCAAGAAGGAAGCGAAATCTTTGTTTTTGGGCTCTATCTCTCTCACGTGTGAAATCTAGGGTTTCTGCAGCTTCCCAAAAACACTGAAATCGCAGATTTGAGTTGTAGGTGCAGCATCAGGTTGCAGGAAGAGCGAGTGTTATGTTTGACCTCGTTAGCCTTGGGAAGGCGCATTTTTCTCAAGAAGGATTATTGGAAGAGTTGTATTAGGGTTTTTGTGTACAAGGTCGAAGTTGCAAAAGAGTTGCGATATTGAAGTTGGCAAGTCAAAGTTGCAGTGTGAAGCTAGTTAGAGCAAGATCAAGAGGACTTGCTTGAAGGGTTGACTTGGTACTTGGAGGAGGACTTGGTATGTGACTTAGGTTTTTGTGTCTCATTTCATGCAGATTTTATAAGAAGAGGAGTTTTATGGGTTTTTCCCTGGCTAAGAGCCTAATTTTTGTGTCCTCTGTTATTGTTGTTGTTTTTTTCTTGGTATTTGTTTGATGAAAATATTTAACTAAAGAACGGAAAGAAGATTAACTAAGTTCACAAGAAAATATTAAGGTTAAGGAAAATTTGTATTGATAAACATCCACCTTGAATTTTCCAACATTAAGGTAGATCTCCTCCTGAAAAGCTAGGACTTAGTTGGGTCATGATGATTTAACCAGAGGAGATAGATGATCTTCTCCTGAGAATCCAAAAGGACTTGGTTGGGTCATTTTGATTTGACTAGAGGAGATTAATGTAACTCACCTGAGAAGTTAGAAGGACTTGACTAAACTATGTTGATTCGACTAGGGGTGAATGGCCCAAGATGCTCACATTGCCTACTAGGATGGAGTAATCTATAGATGTGCATGGGAGGAGTTGCATTGCCTACTCCAGGATGGAGTTATCTATAGATATGCATTAACATAGAAAGCTCATGAACTTTTCTTATGGAAGATAAATTTTAGTTAAGGGGAAATCTATTATAGTCGAGGAGAATACCTTCCTCGCTAAGAGGGAGTGTTGATTTTTTGTGTAGCATTGAGAGGTATTATTGCCTTACTAAAGGAAATATCCAAGTTGGCCAAAGAGAAATTAAATAATTTTTTTATTTTATTTTGGAGCATCATGTAAGCTTAAAAGGACAAGTCGGCCCCACCAAGAAAGAGTGTGTCCCTTGAGAAAATTCACACCCATTCAATCAATATATATACATGATGTCACACTTCATTTTTCTCAATTCATTCATCATGTCTTCTCTCTCCTAGAGCATTTGCATGTGTGATAGAAAGAGGTTGTGTTAACTGGAGTTTGACCAAGTTGCGGGAGGGAAATTTAAGCACATTTGACCAAGCTGCAGGAGGGAAATTTTGGGTTGAGTTTGACCACAGTTGACCAAGTTGCATGAGGTCAAGTTTGACCACAATTGACCAAGCTATGGGACGTTGAATTTTATCGTAGTTGACCACAGAAGCCACAAGGCCAAATTTGACCATAGTGTTGACTGCAAATTCAAGTTTAACCAGGTTTTGGGCAGTTTGACCAACATTGACTTCTAACTATTTTGGATAGTTTGACCAGCCTTTACCTGCTGGAGTTTTACCAAATTTGTCTAGTATCTAGACTTGGGTATTAGCACAGATTTCTAGACAAATTGATTTGTAAACCTACGAATCATTTCTCCTAAGAGAAGTTGTTAGGTTTTCTCCCAAGTTTAGGTTTTTCAAGGTAAAAATATTATTTATCATGCATGATTGCCTATTTATATTGTTTTCATTGCATTTATTGTTGACATTTTATGTGTATAATTGCTCAATAATATCAATGGCATGAAATCAATTGTTTGAAGATCATTAGGTAGTAGTTACCAAATCAGAAAATTAGTTTCTATTATGCCTCTTGTAGAAAATTCAACATAAAATAGAAGAAAATCTAAAAAACCCAAACTCAATAAAGTATTGTAGGCTAAAAGAAGCATCTTTAAATCTAGAAATATTAATTTGAGTGTTTTTATCCAATGATTTTTTTTAACATTTACAAAAACATTTTCCTATATCAACAATATACCCACAACATATTCTAATATTCTTATATATATTGAGTTATGGGTTAAGCTAAATACAATATATTCATAAATATATTTGTATATGTGCTAAATTATGGGTTAAACTAAATATATATTTATATATAAAACTCCAATACTTAAATATCATTTTTTGAACTCAATATCCAAAAAAACATCTAACAAGATTAGATATCTTTATTTTTTAAATCTTTAAAAAAATACAATTATGGATGGTCAAGCCTTTCAATATAAATAATAAGCATATTTATGTTAACAAATTTTCAAATGTAGTTGTGATGAAATCTACTACTTCATCTTCAGCTATTAATTAATTTAAAAACAAACAAACAAAAAATGGTGTTCATTAATATTAAATTGGACAAAGATGTCTCCCTATTTCAATTTAAAATCTGTATATATATAATGCAAACATTCATATCTTCAACCTATTTCTTATAAAATATTTGACTACAATGACAAGGCTACACTAATCCACTAACCGACGAATACATTTGAAATTTGTTATTATATTATACAATATCACATTGAATTACTACTTAAAAGGCTAATTTATTTGTAGTATTAATAAAAGATCATTCTTCATTATTCCTTGCAGTATATCACTAACGATGATAGAAAAAGATGTTCCTATTGAATGCATAGAGGCTAAAATACAATAGCTATTGAGATGTTTAAAGTGATCTGAATCACACCATATGATGCATTTATTAAACATATGTTAAGTCCATCCACTAACTTATTCTAATATCACCCCGCTTTAAGGAAATTTTGATTTAAACTCTTCTTAGTAACAAAATTCAAGCTCTGAAATCATACATATGTTAAAATCATGCCACTAATTTATTCTGAGATCACCCTACTTCAAGGAAAATTTGATTTAAATTCTCAGTAACAAAATTCAAGCTCTGAAATCAAGAGGCACGGTCTCTGCTGTAAAATACTCCTCTCGAACAACATCTGCACTACAGAATCTCACCTATAAAAATAACAAAATAATTAATTCAACTCGTTAACAAAACGGATACACATTTCAAAAACAACTTCAAAACTTTCAAAACAGACCCATTAATATTCGTTTATTTATTGAACAGCTTTCTGGGTTATCCACAGTGTTAAAAAACATTTGTCGACGTTTCGAATCCCAACGGGGATTCAAAATCGTGTCCTGAAGATGGATCCCCGTTGGGATTCGAAACGTTGACAAATGTTCTTTAATACTATGGATAATCCAGAAAGCTCTTCAATAACTGATAACCACAGGAGCTTGAAAACCAAAAAAAATTGTTTATTTCATCATTCAAACACCGGGAAAATTCATGCATAGCAAAGTATAAAAACAAAAATGCCTTGATATTAAGACGAAAAGAGTAGATTAGGGCATAGCACATACATGTATATTAGAAAATGATCCTACATGTCTAGATCATCAAGCCCTACATCTAATAACCAAGTCTTAAAGTTTTGAGTTTCTCTTCAAAGTTGTTGCAGAACATGCTGAAAATCCTAAACCTGTGGAAGTACCTTGTTTCTGTGAAAAACAAGGTAAGACTCCCCAGAGTTACTCCTAAATCATCGTCCTAGGGGTTCACATCCAAATCCTTTTAAGGGCTTAACTTGTATTCATCCCTGCTCCAAGGGATGAGTCACAAATTAGAGTGAATGTAGACCAAAGCTTTAGCATTTTTCGACATAACATGTTACAGTTTATTGAATGGATAATTTTTTTTTACTTGTTCCAATTCTTTTCACATGCTAATGGACTAGCCACTTATGAAAGAGCATGACCAACGAGGTTTGACATCCAAAATCATAAATTAACCACCAGACAACTGGATTCATGATCACCTTGTCTGCAATGGCATATATATATATATATATATATATATATATATATATATATATATATATGAAAATATTGTTGTTTCAAAAGCAAAGGTCCCTCTGAACTAGGTCCAAACTAGTATATCATTTGCTACGTCTGGAAAGAACGTTTGAATTGTTATCCTTGCTCTAATGGGCACTTCCTTGTCCTTGTTTAGGGCCTTCCTATTCTTGCTAGCATCGAGAAAGCTACATTATAGAGTTTGGGATTGAGCGCATGTGCTAAATGTGCGAAGGGGTATTGAATTTGTCCCATCCATCAAAGAAAAACACATGCAAAGGGGTATTGAATTTGTCCCATCCATCAAGGAAAACAACCCTGCCATGCGAGATGAAACCTATATCAACGACATTACATTTTGCTTTCCCCCTCTCCAGAATTCCCATCACTTCCTCTATTATGTTATCCGTCTCCTCATGCATAACCCCCAACCAATGCATGTCAATCTCTGCTTTTTGAACCAAAGAAACTATTGGCTCAAAAAAATGCGTGTCCACATTTTTTTGCCACCAATCTTCCTCAAGAATACAACCAGAAACGATGATTACAATCTATGTTTCTAACTACCTTCAAACAACCCATGTCTCACTGACAAACGTTTCCAAAAATTCTTGTTAAGCCTATGTTGGACGCTTAATCAAAATCTCTTGAGACATGGTGGTTTGTGGTAAATTAACGATCGTCCTCTAGTCCTCAACAAGTTGTACAGTCTAAGGAAATTTGTTAAGAAATATATTGGATAAAAAGGTTCAAATTATGTTCTCAAAATTTGGATGAAAGCCTCTCTTTCTTCTCTGAGAAGGTTGAGAAGGGTATTGCTCTCAAAATTTGGAGGAAAACCTAGGTTGCTTCTCCAAAACCATAATCATCAACATAATCTTTTGTCATTTAATAAACATAATCTCCTGTCATTTCATAAAAATCCACTGGATTAAAATCCAATTGTTATCCTTCATATTATAAAGCAACCTAATTCCCTATAAGACATTATTCTTCATAATGAAACATATATTTA
Organism: Pinus albicaulis; assembly: GCA_034641835.2. Classification (NCBI taxonomy): domain Eukaryota; kingdom Viridiplantae; phylum Streptophyta; class Pinopsida; order Pinales; family Pinaceae; genus Pinus; species Pinus albicaulis. The sequence goes on from CM076570.1 coordinate 836,034,216, forward strand.
TTATTTTCAATCCCTTTCACTGTCCTCCCACATATTGATGCTTATACCCTCCTCTCTTCTAAAAAAGACGAGGAACCACTTTCTCCAAGGCAAACAACACGAGCTTCAACACGTAAGTTTCTATTCATGTCAATCTATTCAAGAAAACCACGCAACTTAGGCACTGACTCTATTTACAGTCAATATCATTTGCCATAATTGAGTATTGGACTCAAGACACCCTAGTTTATTACAACATAAACTGTAGTCCATGAACCTAGCTTAAACCTGAACCTTGGCTTATTTTTTAGGGCTGACAAATAGTCATAAAAAAATTAATCTATTCAGCTATCTCTTCTGGAGAATCAAGGATCAAACGTATATAATTTGGCACTTATTTTAGTGTCAATTTAAGCATGACCAGTAAAACTTCTAAATTCAGGGGTTTAGTTCATCCCTCCACAAGAGCTTTTGATCTTGTCAAAAAACGATTGAAAAAAACAATCTTATAATTATATCTGTCTTGTGCCTAACGGGATACCTTGATTTCTTGGGATCAATCCCCAAGATTTGCACCTTACACGTCAGGCTCAGGCTCAACACATCCACCTACAGCTTCTGGAGGAAGAATGTCACTGGTGACCTTTGCCCATAAAAGGGGTGGAGGGAATCGTTGATATCTTAGTGCATCATCATTAACCTTATAGTATCTAGATACCTGATGATCATCATCTCATGAGATACATTTATTTTTGTTTTGACGTGATTTTCTTTTATCTTATCAGGATTTATGACTCAAGACAGATATCATGTTTCAGTATTAATGTCTAATGTACCACTTTACATCTTACACAATTTCATATAGCAGTTTTATCTTTATACTTAAGTGACAATGTGTTTTTTGATGTTGATGTTGCTTTAGAAGTCTAAAAATTTGGAAAAAAAAGTTTATTTTTGTATTTATTAGGTTTCTCAATTGTTTCTGAATACTTCCAATAATTTCTGTGATGGTACCGATAATTTAAATTTTGGAGCCTCAGCAATAAATTGCCGATAACGATAAATGTAACATTGATATTTCTACAGTAAATGAACTGTGTTTATTTAACTTTCTCATGGTTTTTGCCCTATTTGCAAACCATCCAAGATGGTGAAGCATGTCTTCCGGGATTGTCCATTCACGAAGAGTGGTTAGCAGTGCATCCAGGATCAATATTCAGTTCTTCTCTATGGAGGGATCCATTGGTGGGGGTCACTGATTGGTGACTGCAGCTATTTGGTTAATTCCTCTTTCATTGAGATTTGGCAGTGCCTGAGGATCTCTGTTCTATTTACCCTCTAGAAGATCCATGGCAAGTTTGTTTTTGATCATGAGGTCGGTTCTTTGTTTCTTCTTGTACCATGTGGCAGGATAACGTACATATGCAGTTGTTGGCCGAAAGTTCCTTGCTGATAAAGGATGCCAAAGCTTATTCTGATTTTATTTCTGCCTAAGAGGATATAAGTTCCATTGAATATACCATTTCACTAGTTGATTTGCTGATGTAAACATTTTTCTGTATATAAAAAAATTTAATTACCTGGAGATGGATGCACGAGTTATCAAAGCAAAACATAAGTGAAATAAATGCTTCAACATAACTTTAGTTTTGGCAAGGGTGTATGAAGACATTGAATGATGCCTCTTGGATGCATCCATCAAAAAGCAAGGAGTTCAAAGCCAATACCACATCTCGAATGCATTACAACATTTTGGAAAGGGCAGGGAACAATTTTACCAGCACACACTACATGTTATGGAACCAGCTCCAAAAATAGAAGAAAAGAGAGATCAACGCCTTAGAAATCAACCACTTCGAGGGGGCAACCTCCTTTACATTACATAAATGAACAATTATTGAATGATACAAATGACAAAACCTCCTTTCTATATATAGGAGTCCATGTGGTCACAATATAATCCTAGCCGGCCTAACAATAATAATGTAAGGGCACAATAATAACAATATGGAGACTACAGAGGTACAACAATAACAATAAGGGGGTTGCACTAACAACAAGAAGGGACTACATTAGTAATAGGGTTGCACTAACAACAAGAAGAGACTACATTAGTAATAGGGTTGCACTAACAACAAGAAGGGACTACATTAGTAATATAGGGACCTAACATGCCCCTCTCTTTCAAACAAGTGTTGTCCTCAACGCTTGATTATTTCTGGATGTTTCTATATAAAATTCTCATCCTCCCATGTGGAATGTTCAGTGGATAAGTTCTTCCACTTGTTGAGATACTCTGAAATTGATCGATTTTGTAGTTTTCGAGTTCTCGTTTCCGTGACTGCTTCAAAACTTCTTTCGCTACGATGTTGATCTTCCTGTTGTTTCATTTGATTCTGCACCAAAGTTAGGTTATCTTTTAAGAGTTGGAGAACTTGTTTTTGATGCTCGATGTGATCTTCCACTGCTTTATCATCCATATTAGCTTTCATTTCATCCTTCAAACCATCCAATTTAGCCTCCATGTCTGCTTTTAAACCATCTATGTCGTCTTTGGTTGCTCTTTGTGAGATCGAAATTTGTTGCACTTGGTACCATAATTTTGATATATGATACTGCAATTCTTCCTCTTTATGCGTCATAGTAGAGCTTTCTGAGGGCTTAATGGGTGTAAAATTATTTTTGGGAGGCATTATATAACTCAATATTGATATCTATGCTTCAATATGCCCTTGGAAAATTAATTCAAACTGATTTTTCAAACAAAAGTTATGCAAACTTGTTTAAAAAATACACACATTTTTCTTGTTTTTTAGGAAGTCTATATTGAACCTGATTTGTCTCTATTATCTTCAAAATCTGAATTTATATCCTGTATTAGCCCTATGAGTCCTCTTTCCAATTCCAAAGGTCAGGCCTGATTTGGATTCTTCAAGACAAAGTTATGCCCAATCTCCCACAATGACCTAATTATGGATTGGTTCAGTAGAGCGAACTTGTACAGCATGCCATGTGTCATTGTTTCCTCCTTCGGCTCTAAAATTGATACACAGTAAACTAAAGTCTATGTACTTTCAGCCACTTTTTACAGCATTCCAACCCGATGCTCAGAGAGAGAGAGTTATGGCGATTTTCCCAAGGTCACCTCTTCGAGATGAAATTCGAGAGCCTGAAAAAACCCTAAATTTCACAAATCATATCTTTGAAAATATTGCGAACCAAGATCTGAAATTTTTACATGACGTTCATAAGGATTTCTTCGCAAATGGGTTTTTTTTTTAGCTTTTGAACCTTCGTAGAAAAAAAGTTATAGCGAAAATGCCACAATGATCTGTTTGAAGCAGGGAAACCCTAGAATCCGAAGCTCTGATACCAAATGTTATGGAACCAGCTCCAAAAATAGAAGAAAAGAGAGAACAATGCCTTAGAAATCAGCCACTTGGAGGGGGCAACCTCTTTTACATTACATAAATGAACAATTATGGGATGATACAAATGACAAAACCTCCTTTCTATATATAGGATTCCATGGGGTCACAATATAATCCTAGCCGGCCTAACAATAATAATGTAAGGGCACAATACAGGGATTACAGGGATACAACAATAAAAATAAGGGGGCTACACTAACAACAAGAAGGGACTACATTAATAATATAGGGACCTAACACTTCATGATAGTTAACCTCTTGCACTGAATTCATTACAGCAAAACCCAAGCATGTATAGGAGGCAGCAACATGGAACTGTTAGCGTTGTCCTCCATAAATAAAAGTAGAAACAATGTTAAGTTGCATGGGAATTGTCCTGACTCCTAAGCATCCATTACTAATGAGGATTATGCTGGGCTATTATGAAAAATACATAAGGTTTTACACCGATGTTATCGTATCGTATCTCCATCAATGTTTCATATATGGCTCACCTTAACATGAACTGGTGATTATCTACCTGCTTATTGCAGAACCATAAAAGGTTTCTGACAGTGATATGGCAATTAAATACTCCTGTTTATATCGCTGGACATGGCATGGTTTTGAGAACTAAATTTTATGGTTTTCCATGCTTCTACTGAAAGTGCTGCAAAATTTAAGACAACCCCCACTTGGGGTCCCTAATAAAAACAGTGACAGCCATGTTGAAGTTGTAACTAGGTTCGGTCTTCATAATGTAAATTTATCATTGATGTATTTATTATATTTTTGTCAAAGCATGTTCTTCATGCTTAGAGTCAAAAAAAGAGTCAAACAGAATTTATTATGAGTCAAAAGAAGCATTATTTGAGTCATGTCCCATTTGGACTTTTGTTAAGGAAAAGAATTTGAATTTTTACTTTGAGTCATAAGTCCACAAGATTACCAAGTCGGCCTAGTCCTCCAAGAGACACCAATTCGACCCTCCTAGACGGCTATATATAAAGGACAAGTTCAACCCACTTGGAAGCTAACTTATCAACACAACAAGAAGTACATCTGAATCTAGCAAAGGAGAAGAGAACAAGTAAAAAGAGAGAGAAGATGAAGTCAAAACAAGAACAATATTCCCTCGTTGACCAAATATTTGACTACTGCAGTTTGCATGTGTAAGAGACCTATTTTTCTTTGGAAGAAGGCTGAAATTTCTGAGGTAACCACAGGCCGAATTTCGGCCCCTTGTTGCAGTTCTGAATTTCAGAACTTTGACCTATTTGAACATTTCAATCTTCTCAACGTCAGCTTGTTCAAATAGGTCTTTAGGTAACCTATGTGGGTTGAAACTCAATGAAGAGAACCTCCAAACAGTTTCTTTTAGACTGTCTAGAACTGTTTACCATGTTCTTGTGATGAGTTAGTAGGTCCAAAAATTGTGTTTGGCTTGTTGAAAACCAAGTGTAATGAGGTCTAGCACTTAATTTCTCTTCTTGATAATTAATTTTGAATATTGGATGTCTTCTTATTACTTCTTATGTCTTCTTCATCAAGCAATTATACAAATGTTCAATCTTTCAAGAAAATATAGAGATCACAATGAGACGAGACACCAAAATTAAGCTGGTAGCCAGGGCAAAACCCACAAGGGGAAAACCCAACAATCCTTCTCTTATAGAATCAGATCAAAATGAGAGATATCCAAGACCTATTTGAACATTTCAATCTTCTCAACGTCAGCTTGGTCTCTTGATTATATGCAAGCAAAAGATTGACTAGAGAAGATTTCTTATATTGGAGGGATTTATGAATTCAAGAGCAAAATCAATGACAATTAACAAAACATTAACCAAACTGAAAATTTATTGCTCAAATAAATCTCTTTACAAAGACATTCATCAAACCCTTATGTTTGCATTTTTGAACATCTATCTTTTTCTGAGTGGTAAGAATCCTTGATAAATATATAGTGTTGTTGCTTCTAAAGATTTAAAAGAAGAGATGGTATGAGACTATGTTTATAGTGAGTTTATTTGCAAATCTGATTTCTTCATTTTTATTATTTATTTATGGCTATACAATTTTTCATGATTTTTGTGGATCCGTTTCCGGATTTCCGGAAATGGAAACGGATCCAAAAAAATTTTAAACCCTTGGAAACATATCCAATTCCAAATCCGAAGTTTCCGATTTTTGAAACGGCACAAAAACATTTTTACCACGTTTTGGACAAGGATCATATCTGTTTCCATTTCGGAAATGGGGATCAGCGTTTCCAGCAAATTCTTCAAGCGTGTCTGGTAACTTAGGTTTAAAGGCGCACAATATAAGTCTAAGGAGTTTTCTTGGAGTGTTAAGCGTGCGATATGAAGGACTAAGGTCTACAATGCTTGAAGTGCACCATTTTGGAGGTTGTGATGTTGTGAAGTGCATTAGTAAGTGATTATAATATGGGGAATGATAGAATGACGTTTGCTAGGGCATGAAGGCTAAATCTGGCTAGGGTTTGAAGCTATGTTTGAGGCATGAAGCAAGGAGAAGCACTGGAGCATGAAAGTTAAGAGTATGATGATGCTGTGAAATGCATGAATTATGTAGCATGCAGGTGAAGTCAGAAGAACTGTGTGTATGAAGACCTTAGGTTGGTGCCTATACAGAACTTACTAAGTTGGTGCTTAGCCAAGGAGACTGGTGTTTCTAGTAGGTTGGTGCCTACAAACTTTGTAACAGTAAGTTGGTGCCAACAGACATTTATAACGATAAGTTTTTTGTGGTTTTCTCCGGCAAGGGTTTCCACATTAAACTATTGAGTATTGTGCTTTGAATTTACATGCATTTAATGTTTTGAAGTTAATGAATCATTGATGATACTCATTTAAAATTTTAAAAAAAATATCATATACTAATTCACCCCCCTTCCCACTCTCTCAGTATAAGCATAAGTTCAACACCTTTAACCTATGCATTAGTTGTCCAGTAGCTAACAGAGTATAGATGTAGCTGCAGATAAACAGCATACTCATCTTTCTGATATTTCCAAAGAATTCATCCCACAATGGGCAGAGATGGTAATGTAAAATGTACTTTCAGATAAACGGAAGCAATTGCAAGCATAAAAGAGAGGATAATAGATATATTTACCAGATTGGCATATGACTTCAACCAGGGTTTGACAATATTCCAACCAGGCTGAAATATTAATGGAGCATCTACAAAAAGCACTTGTACAAGTCTCTTTGGATAGTAATTATAGAACACATCTATCTGCACAAAATTCAAGCCTCATCGAGATCAGTTTATTCATCAATAACCAAACTGAGTAATCCAGATTCTATCAAACCTGAGGAAGCAGAGGACAAAAGATAAGTACCAGAAATTTTATGAACGTCAGATCTCCATTTTGGATAGTGAACCCTCGAAGATCAAATATACCTAGTATCTTCTCTTCTCCAGGAGGAAGCTGACTAAGGGCTTTCTCAAGCAAATAAACACAAAGCTTCTCACTCTCCAGCAGGTTATGTTTCTGCACCATTGTTTAGGACACTTTTCTGTAAAATTCTACTCTAAAGTCATGATGCAACCAAACAAGAAATCCAATGCAAGGTTTTGCATTGTGTGACAAAATTTGAAGAAATTCTAATAATAATATGCCCAAACTCTTACAGAATTTTGCTTACAAATGGAAGATGTTTGGCTGCAACAACCACCACTACAGGCCGGCCCTTCACATCAGGGAATTCATGAAGATAAGCCTTTCCTGTGGATGCAATGTTTCGAATTGATTCCTCTGTGAGATTATCAACACCAAATTCTTTGCGCCAAGCCTACTTCTTAGTCAAGGAAATGCAATGGCATTGCAGCAAGACAGTCATCCACTACATGATGCACTTATCAGCCACTCAGGTTAAGAAAACTCAGGGATCATGTAGAACAGTTAATCCCTTGCTTAGGTTAGATGCACAACAACAAAAGATGCAATCCCTTGCTTAGGATACATGCAAAACAATGAAAAATGCAACCCATTGCTTAGGATACATGGAAAACTGAATTAGTCCAAAATCTGTCATCTTGAAAGCTGTATGAAAACATATTTTATTTGAGAGTTTTCCGATAAAACACAACTAATTCTTCAAAAAATTACTATAAAGAGGATACAATGGCATTAGCCAACTTGCAGGCAGTGTGGTCAACATTAAATTTGCGGTCCTTCAAAAACCAGAGGATCATTTCCTCGTCATCCCTTCCATTCTTTCCTGTGGGTAGGTTCCCATGCTCTCTTTCTAACTGTTCTTTGACTTCTAAAATCGACTGTCAGATTAAAATACCAAATAAGATTAGGTCTTATATCATGGGCTTTGAGCCAAACAAAAATGTCCATTGTGACAGATAAAGGAGCATTACGAGAGATAAAGAAAGCTTGGTCCAGTGTTTCTGGGAGGCACTGGACATATTTCAGGTCACTTGGGGACACTTCGTGTCACTCTTACCCCTGATGCTCAAACCATTGCAACCTGATAATGGGAACTTGGGTTTCTGAACACAGATTTGTCAAGCTTAATGCAGTTCCCTCCATCAAAAGGTCAAATCAGTACACTCAGAATTGAGATGATCACTAGCACTTAGAGCCAATGTCACATGGTTCGGGTTCAAGTTTGGGTTTGACATGATTAGGTTTGACTCAAATTCGAATTTTCCAACAAAGTTCATATTAAGTTCGAGAATATATATATATATTTTGAACAATAATAAAAATCAACAGTAAGAATAACAAATATACCTTATATATTATTAGCTTAAATAAATATATATTTTAACTACAAAGCAAAATTTGTATATATTAAATTTTAAATTCATTTTATAAAATAAAATATTTATAATAACGTCTATAATAAATATTATATTTATATGACATATATGAAATTATGAAATTAATTAACATTGATTAATGAAAAATGGCACTCATGATTTCCAATTGCATACACGAATTAGATGTTAATTTGATCAATCTGACGGATTCATTCCCTTTCTACACATCAGCCGGATTGTCATTAATTTACTCGACCGGATGTAGTGATTAATGTGTATCCTAATCAGTGATTTAGTAACTAATTTGTTTGCATATGTTGAACCAAACATTCAACTGCTGCATCATACTGCTAATCTGTTTGCATATATACTAGTCATAGCTTCCGCTACAATTCGAACGGTAATTTGATGCATAAATTCCTTCATTCAATTAGTAAATTGGTATTCGGTGCCCAATTTCGAATTTCAGGAATAAAATCTAGCGAATGTGGCAATTTAGGGTCCAGGTGAAATCCGGCAAATGCTAGGGTAGAAGCAAACATGAACAAACATCAACATTTTTTTGAGATTCACTGAGTTTCGAACCTCAAGCTTCAAATTCAGGGAACCCTGTGGCATAGAGAGCATCCTACACCAGTCAACAAGTGACATTCACATGAAATCCTAGAAATAACACACAGAACAAGGACCTTAACAGTATAAGCAATCTGGAATCACTCCCTGAAGAAGATATGAAACCATTGCAACCTGATAATGGCAACCTGGGTTTCTGAGCACAGTTTTCTCAAGCTTGATGCAGTTCCCTTCATCAAAATGGCAAATCAGTCACCTAAGATTGAAATGATCACTAGCACCTAGAGCACCCTAGACATTAGTCAACAAGTGACATTCACATCAATTCCTACAATCAACACACAGAACGAGGACCTTAACAGTACAAGAAATCTAGAGTCACTGCCTGAAGTGGATACCAATGGACTTCCATATCTAAACTTTAGCCTCAAACAATATGGCCACAGATTGAAGGAGGCCACAACCAACAAGGGTGATAATTTGGCTAAAGATTTATGCAAGATTTGTAACCAGTAACAGCCTTTCATGCATGTGTCAGTGTTGTAAATGTTTGAAACCATCCGGTAACAAGGTAATTAAAAATCGGATCACTGTTGCTGACTCACCACAATCCAGTCCCTCTACACACTTCAGGCTAGTGCATGCTAGCCATGAGAGTGACCTCTTGGACAACCTAAGATAAGAATATAAACTTTAACCTACAGAAAATAGTTCCGATCTGCAAAATACAGATTGCTGGAAATTATATTTGTGTGTAAGTAAACAGCAAGCATGAAGTTCAGATTTAATCTGTCGACCTAATTTTCAGTGTAAAACTGTGATTTGTATATTCAAATCTACAAGAAAAACCTACAGATATGCAAGTATTACTTCAGCATAACATAAGATGGATGAATTTGATCTTTTGTAAATAAACAGTGCTTGAATGATTGAATCCCAAGGGTTATGTTGTTAGAATAGACAAATATACAAATAGTGTTTAATCTGAGTTCTACATCCAGAACAACTGATTGGCGGCCAAAAGTATTTCACCTTTATATCCAGAAATGCAAACACAATATACAAGCTACATATACAAAGAAGCTGAAGGTGATTAGGTACTTCCCAACTGCTTAGCCTCCTCATAGAACCATGATACAATCTTCTGCACAAAAGCAACCTCCAATATCTCACCAAGGATCCACTCACTCGATCTCTAGCTGAGCAGAACAACGAATGAGCAAGAAGAATCAAGTAAAATATTGATCAATCTCTCATCATCAGATTCTACATCTCTTATAGATGAGAAAGGGGGTGTACAATAGACAGTTACCCAGAATAGAAAGGGGAGAGAGAGCAGTAATTAGCCCAGAAGAGCATCATGCTGCCAAGAACAGAGAGAGAAAGAAACCAAGTTAACTCCAAGCCAAATGTGGGAATCTGCTGAGAACAGCCTTCAAGGCCAGGTGCGTGAGGCGAAATTGCATAGGAGATGAAAACATACAAAAACGTGCACTAAACTCCTCCAATGTGGCCAACCTTCTCCCGCTAAGAATACACTGCACGAATGCCAACAATATGCCTCAGGAAGTGCTCCCTCATCCTACCAATTAAATGCATAAATCATGGAATAAATGGGATCAAAAAACCTCAAAAGCCTCTTAGTGTAGCACTGCTCTCCGAAATTAATAAAAATTGAAGATAAAACGTCCAATGCATGCTCAACTACTCCAATGATGTGCCTCTCACCTTCAATAACGCATGCATGTGATATAAATTCAACTCAACTTGGGCAAATAGAATGCACTCTTTCTTATCCCACCGGATGACAAGAATATGCTATATGGTGGTGAACACTGAAAAAGACCTCTATCAACGAACCATACTCAGGGAACTCATTCTGTAAAATAATGGTCTTCATGTACTCAATCATGGAATCCCACACCTCATAAACTTCTCTTAGGATGGGCTGCTCCATTTTTGCAAACTACAACAAAGAAATGATATGGTCCATGAACTTAATGGTAAGATCTACCCTCTCCCATCAACCATCATATCTGGCTATATTCTTGACCTTTTTTGAAGAAGCTTGATGTGTCTTTCTGGAGCATATAAGCTCATTAAATTGACAAACATAAATATGTTTATATATTTTATTAATGAATGAATGATACAATTGTGTAAGGCCCTGGCTTAAATATAGCCTCGGATGCCTCTTGGTGAATGGGCATGATGCCATGATCAAAGATCATGCCCTTTTGCCTAATTTTATTAACCATTACAGAAATAATTAATTTTTACATAACATTGCCTTCCTCCTGAAAGATGCTTTGTCCTTAAAGGATATGTCACAATGGATGTTGTTGACGAAGCGCTTCAGTCTCCAGAAGCTTCTTCTTCTGGTAAGTCCTTCCACTTGATCGGGTATTCTTTGATTACTCGAGATCGCAGCTTCTTTTCCCTGATGGAGATGATACCTTCTCATTCTAGAATGACCCTTCCTTCGTCATCTAAAGTCGGAAGTGTTGTTTGTGCTGATTGATATTCGCCAAGTGCCTTTTTGAGGCAGGATACATACATGGAAGACGTTGTGAACACGACTTTTATCGGGAAGGCTTAAACTTTATGCAACTTGGTTGATCTTTTTGTTGATCTGGTATGGTCCATAAAACCTTGGTGCCAATTTATTTTTTCCCTTTTGTTTTAAGGACAACTGCTTGCATAGATGTAATTTGACAAATACCCATTCTCCAACTTCAAATTCTCTCTCGGTTCTGTTTCGATCAGCTTGTTGCTTCATATGGTTTCTTGCATTTTTTGGTTTTCTTTTAGAGTTTGGACGACTTTTTTGGATTCTTCTAACTAGTTTTTAATAGCTGGTAGTTTCGTTTGGATGATAACAAAGTCCTTCCATTTCGGAGGTTGGTACCCGTACAGAGCTCAATCCATGTCACATCCAAAGAAATAGATTTAAGTGTTAAATTAAAAGAATGAGCAATGCAATGTGTCCAAAATATTCCTGGATATTTAGCTTCCACTATCATGCCAGTAGCCTTGCAAATGGAGTGCATTATCTATAATACTTTGCATAGTAATCAACACCTACATCTTCCATAACTCTAATGAATAACTCACATTTATAAAATGCATCCTTGTATTTTCCAAAAGTATCCACCACTTTCAAGAAGACTAGTCCATTCTGTTGAATTTTGTAGGTATGGTCAATCTTCATAATTATTATTTGTCATTGATGTATTTGTAAAGCATGTTCTTCATGCTATTGTCAAAAGAGAAAAATATTTGACATGTTCTTCATGTTGGTTTTTAAAAGAACATTTGAATTTTTATTATTTGAATTTTTGGCTCCAAGAAGCCAAGTCGGCCCTCCACCTAGTCAAGTTGACCTAGCCCTCAATGGCACCCATTCGAATGATTCGGCCTATTGGATCACTATATCTGTGAGGCATTCGTCCTCCTCTCAAGCACCATTCAAATTCGTTTTGTTAAAGTGAATTCGGACTTCCTAAGGCGGGAGAAAAGGATGAGTTTGAAGCATTGTTTGATGAGGAAAAAGAATAATAATTGATGAATAACCTAGTCTGAATCTTATGAGGCATAATCTTTTGTTTAGCCATGCAAAGGAGACAAGGAAGAAGGATGAGTTCAAGTCTTAATTTCTATCTCGACTGCAGGACCACATCTCTGTGAAAGCACTCTATTGAAGGACGAATTTTTGTGATGAAGGATCAAACCTCTATGGTAGAAGGGATGAATTTCTGAGGTATAACTATGTTGCAAGACTGAGTTTATGGATAAAGAAGGAGACCAAAATTCTTCCCTAGCAAAGCATATTACTTAGAGCTTCTTGGGCAGACTTATGACTTAACTAGGAGGAAGTGGACTAGGTTTGACCAAGCTAAATGATCTAGTTGTGTCTCTTGTTGAACTGAAGAATTTCTCTAAGGAAAAGGTTGTTGGGTTTTTCCCCCATCTGGGTTTTCCCAGGGTAAAAATGTTTGCGTTCTTGTCTAGCTGTCTCTTATGATCTTACTAGTATTGTGTTCTAATGTTGATATCCTCTTTGTAATTGTTTTCTGATGAATAAGAATGTATGAAAGAATTAACCTATGAAGAAACCATAAGAATTAATTATCAGTTTAGAGGATACTTTCGAAAAATCAACATGGAATCAGAGCTTGGATAAAAGAATAACCTCAAGAAGAAGCCTAGATCTGCCCTATTATTCATGATTTGAAAGACAAACTTTTTATGTATCTAAGCTAAAGAACCCTAATCTCAAATGGACTGAGTTTCATAATACCCCTGCTTATGAAGACAAGAGTCATATTAACATAAAAGAAGACCATGATCCAGTTTTAAGGTTAAGGCATTCTCGCATTTATGAAGAGGATAGAAACCATAGTCCGAAATTTTGAAGAAGACCAAGGTTTTTTGAACAAGTGCTAAAAGGTCTCAAGATAATCTCAAATAAGTCAGAAAAACCTCAGTCAAAAGGAGGACCGAGAGCCTCAGAATTTGACAAGTCAGCATAGCCTCAGTCTAAGATCAAAAGCGTCAAAGCCCTTATTTAAGGTTGAAATCATTATCGCACCTGTGAGAAGATCAAAGACAAAAATTTATGTTGAAGGTAGGCCAAAAGGCCTCAATATATTTCAACAAACCAAGGGATGCCTCAGTTTGAAGACCTAAAGACTAAATTCCATAAGGTCGGGAATGTCCCAATCGAAGATGAAGACCAAGAAGTCTCATAGATAACCTCAGAGAATCTGAATTTCCTCAGATGATGGAAAATCTAACCTACATTTTTGTTTTGATTTATAATTTGTCTTTGTGATTCATATAGGTCATGAATTTGACTGACCATGTCAACAAGGACTTTGTTGCCATCACAATATTGTATTATGAGGCTTGAAATGCAAACCTATACAGAGATCAGTGAAACTAGAAATTTGTTGTTAATTCTTGGAACAAGAGGTAAGTATCAATTATTTCATTTAAAGTGTTCTTAGACCTCAATGATCTCTTGTCATCATAAAGGATCTCCATCTCAAACCATGCAAAGGTTGAACATACACCCTGTACCCCAAAACTTAGGAAGTACCTCTAAACATAGTGTAAATGTTGTCAATTAAAGCTAACAAAAAATGCAATGAGACTAGACACTAAAAGGTCATGAATTAGGGGTGTCAACAGAAAATGTGACAATCAACTTGTCAGGACCATAACTTCTCGCTCAAATTTTTTATTTGAGAATACAATAGCTCATTAGAAACCTCTCGATAAGGGGAACAACATAAAGGAGGTCCATAAAACATTCAAAAAGTTTCAGGGGAAAAAATTGTTGGGAAACCCTTGAAAATCACTATGGAAGTTGATGGACCTCTCAAATAGGTATAATTTAAGGCCCATCTGACCATCCTTTGGCATAGTTAACAATTCCTTCTGCACTTGATAATGTCTTTTTCAAACTTTAATGTGTTCATAGGAAGGTTAAGAGATATTTGCTATGTTATGTGTGCCTAATACATTAAATGTGTACATTGTAGGATATTGAGGATTTATTGTGCAGATCACATAGGAGAACAACAAGAGAGAATCATGTGGGCTTCTTCCTTGCTACAAGATAATCACAACTCGATTGGCTCATGGACATTCACTACTTCCCTGTGGCTGCCAGAACACTAGGGAACCTGATCCACATTTTTAGGGATTTTGGAGGGAAACAGTCCTCCATTCAAGGAGGTTTCCCCTCACAACACTTTTTGTATAAATAAAGGGCCTCAGTAGCCCAGTAGGGGATTCAAATTCTAGGAGAAAGATAGCCATTATCAGAGAAAGGTTCTTGCCTATCATTTCAGTCATTATGTTTCATGTATGAACACTTTTGGAGATTAATGAGAAGCATTTGCTTGGTCTCAGTCTAATTTTCTTCCAAGGGATCTGAGTCTCCTTGGGTTAGGGCCCAACCCAAGTGCTTAAGCCCCTTCATGTGCATTTCCTTTTCATGCATTTTAGTTGTGATCTTTTGCAAGTCTCATTTCTAAGAAAAGCATTGTCTTTGCAGGGTTTATAAGTGAGCTCCTTACTGAAGTTTGGTTATGTAACTTGTTCTAATAAGCACAAAAATATTTTCCTCTATGCAATAGTAGCTTTCATTCTAAACTCAACTCATCCTTTCCATTGTTATTTTTCTTTCTACAATTAGTAGTTTGACAGTTGTTTAAACATTTTTCTTCTATCAGTGAGACATGTACTTTGCTTGTAGATGGATGGCATTGTTTCATAGGTTGAATTAGTATTGTTTTCATGCATTTGCACCACTCACCTCATCATCTTTTCACTTGCTACTTTACAACTCTGCAAACTACCAATAAGCTAAAATCTACCTAACCGAGCTACAAAAAACCTGTTAATTTTGGGCAACTAGGTCCAAACTCTATGTTGTGATGCTCAGATGAAGATGCCAATATTTTTATTGGATTCCTATTTCGGAGAGGTGCAAGATCGATCTAAAGATCATCTTGATCTGATGAGCAGAACATTTATTTTGAATTAATTCCACTTATGTGCAAGGTCGACCAGAATTGTAATGTAGGCTTGGAGCCCCAACAGATGTGTCACACACCATCACAGATGGATATATATTGGTCAACGTTGGAGGTCATTTTAACCATCACTCATCACACATTTTTCTCTCTTGCATCTGATTGGTTCAATCTCACATTTGGAGGCTTCTCTTCACTCACACGTGGGAAAACAACAGCTATGGTTTTCGGATCTGACCTAGGGTTTCAGCACAGATTTGACCAACGTTGACTTTGGTCAACTTGACCTCAAACTCTCCCAAAATTCTGATTTCTGCAGTCCGCATTTTTTGGCACAAAACCGAGGTTGGACATTGACCTTTGACCATGTTGTGTTGACTTTTTGCTACTGTTGTTCTGCGTTGACCATTGACTGGACAACGTTGACTTTTATTGACTTTGGGTTGACTGTTGTAGAGTTGTCTTGAGGGTTGTGTGACATATTCTGGTTGGATGACCGTGAGGAGACTTTGTTGGTTGAAGCATCCTGTTGACCGTTGTAACGCACCACAACACATATATTTTGCTGATCAAGTTAAGTGTATTTTTCGCTTGTCTTCCATCGATCTATTGGTATGTTCTATCAGCATTTTACTTTCATGTTTATGTGATTGCTATTTGATATCGATTTTAAAGTAAAGTTGCATCAAGCATAGAACATCTACGAAAATTTACATGGTACCAGAGCTAAGGTGAAGACAAAGCCCAAGTTTGTATTAAGAGCAATCACCGAAGAAGTAGTATTTGTCAAGGGCACATGGGTACCTCAAATTATAATGGCTTCAAAGCTGATGACAAGTTGACTGGCAAGTCTGACTTTCATGCTTGGAAGATGTCTTTGGATCTGATCTTGGAAGACCAAGATGTCATGGACTATGTGCAGGGTAAAATCCAAGAGCCTCCATCATCTGCACCTGGTGCCACCAAGACAAAGTATAAGAAAGGGGAAATCAAAGCTAAGTTGATCATCTGGGATTCCATCCATAAGAGTCTGGTTGCCTACATCTCTGAGCTGGGCACATCTAAGGAGATGTATGACAAGTTAGTCAATATGTTCAAGGCTAACAATGCAAATCAAGTTCTTTTCTTTAAGAACCAATTGAAGAATCTCAAGAAAGGCAGGGATGAATCCATTCAATCCTATATTCTAAAGTTGACTAAAATTGGGAATAATCTTCTTTCCATTGAAGAAACAATAGCTGATCGAGAAATGGTTCTCACCAAACTTGGAGGTCTCCTCTCTGAATGGCATGTATTCATTACTGCCATTCTCAATAATAATGTGATTCCTGATTTTGACGAAGTATTGTCTAGATGCACTCAAGAGGAAACAAGAATGATGGAATATGAAAATGAAGGTAATGCTTCCTTCACCGGTCATGCTAAGAAGAAGAACAATGGTGGTCTGAGGAACCATGGAAGAGTTGGGGTCAAAGGAAAGAAAGGAAGATGTTACACATGTAACAAGACTGGCCACTATGCTAGAGAATGCCCTAATAGAAGGGATTCTCCCGGGGATGATGATAACAACAACAACAATAGGAGGAATGGCAATCAAAAGAACAACAGGTTCAAAGGAAAGAGGAAGGCTCCCTCTGGTCGCAATGGAAATGGTCAACCTTTCAAAAGGTCAAGAAATTCCAGGTATGAGTAATCTAATGTTGTTGACGATAAGAAAAATGAATTCATTCTTGTATCTGCCCTTTCTACTGCATCTCCACCCGACACCATGGATGTCTGGTTGATTGATAGTGGTGCTTCAAGGCACCTCACTGGGTTTAAAGAAGCACTCTCTGATTTGATTGAGAAGGATACTAATCTGAAAATTATCCTTGGAGATAATGCCACCTATCCCGTGAAAGGGACAGGGACTATGACCCTTCATCTATCTCAAGGTCAAGTCCTTCGCTTGCAAGATGTACTCTATGTACCTGATTTGAAGAAGAACCATGTGTCTATTTCGGCCATGGAAGACAAAGGTTTCAAGGTGGCATTCGTCGATGGAAAGGTGCGCATCTGGAAGAAGAGTCTCAAGGAAGCTCTTACGATTGGGTTTAGAGTTGATACATTCTACTAGGTTAGAGGAAGTCCACTGGGAGCTATGACATGTGATACTATTCGTCAAACCGAACTATGGCACCGGAGGTTTGGACACCTTCATTACAAAGGCCTTCCCGAAGCAAGGAAGGTGGTGACAGGGATGCCCGAATTCAAAAATGATCATGAAGGTGTATGTCAGGGTTGTGTCGAAGGAAAGCATACAAGGGGATCTTTCCCCTCAAGTGTCACAAAGACATATGATGTCTTGCAATGAATACATTCTGATATGTTTGGTATATTGCCCGTGGCATCTTTGGGAGGATGTTCTTATTACATGACATTTATAGATGACTTCTCTCGCAAGACCTGGATATACTTCTTGAAGAAGAAGGATGAAGCATTCATGTGGTTTCGTACTTTCAAAGCCTTGGTGGAAAATCAAACAGGGAAGAAGATCAAGATTTTGAGGACTGATAATGGCACTGAATATGAGACAAACGAGTTCAATAAATTTTGTAGAGAAGCTGGCATTAAGAGGGAGACCACAACCGTGTATACTCCTGAGCAAAATGGCGTTGCTGAAAGAAAGAACAGGACCATTGTGGAAGTTGCCCGTGCCATGCTATGTGACCAAGGTCTTCCGAAGTTTCTATGGGGAGAAGCCGCGAACACAGTTGTGTATATACAAAATCGATGCCCGCATTCCGCTCTGGACTCCAAAACTGCCGAAGAGGTTTTCTCTAGTAAGAAACCTGATGTTTCACATTTTAGAGTTTTTAGATGTCCTGTTTATTTTCACGTGCCGAAAGAGAAGAGAAGCAAGTTGGATGCTTCTGGGAAGAAGGGAATGTTTGTGGGCTACAATGAAACTTCGAAGGCTTATAGAGTCTATGTGTCTGGTCAAAGAGAAGTGGATATATGCCACGATGTTACCTTTGATGAAGATGCTTCCCTCAGGAAAGTGATAAATCTTCCGAGCTCTGAGGAAGATCATGATGTAAGATCTGGGAATCAGGAAGAACCAAAGGATGAGATGATGCCCGATGTTGAAGGACCGATGGACCCTATTGATCCACCTCCTTGAATGAAGAGAAGACCCGCATGGCTCCAGGATACTCTCGAAGATGCTGAGAAACATATGGCCCCAAGAGGGGCATTCCGTGAAAGCAAGAAGCCGAATAGATACCAAGGGTATCTAGCAGCCATGAGTATAATCGTACAATCTGAGCCTAGATCATTTGAAGAAGTTGTAAAGCATCAAGTCTGGAAGGATGCTATGCACGAAGAGTATGAGTCCATTATGAAGAATGATGTGGTTCCGAGACCGGAGGACAAAGCTGTTGTCACCTCGAAATGGCTCTATAAGATCAAGCATGGATCTGATGGTAGTGCTGAAAAGTTCAAGGCAAGGTTCGTTGTCTGAGGCTTTTCTCAAAAGGAAGGCGTAGCCTATGATGATATATTTGCACTTGTGGCCCGATATACCACCATCCGATCTATTATTGCCCTTGCTGCGACGCAAGGATGGAATCTTCATCAGATGGATGTGAAGATCGCCTTTCTGCATGGTTCGATAAAGGAAGAGGTGTATGTGGAGCAACCTCTGGGGTTCAAAGTCCAGGATAGAGGCACCCATGTATGCAGGTTGAAGAAAGCCCTCTATGGGTTGAAGTAAGCCCCCAGGGCTTGGTACGAGAGGATAGATAGCTACTTGATGAAGTTGGGCTTCACTCGAAGTAATGTTGATCTGAACCTTTACTTCAAGGTTGATAGAGAAAAGCCTCTCATTCTGGTTCTCTATGTGGACGATCTCTTCCTGACGGGTGTTGACACTCTCATTCATCAGTGTAAGAGGGAGCTCGCTTCTGAGTTCGAGATGAAGGACCTAGGACTGATGCATTACTTCTTCAGCCTGGGGGTCTGGCAGAGACCTAGTGAGATTTTCCTCTCTCAAGGAAAATACATTGTGAAGCTGTTGGAAAGATTTGGAATGGTGGACTGTAAGTCCGTGTCGACACCAATGGAGCTCAACATTAAGAAGTTGAGTGGAAGTGCTGTTGGGCCCGTGCTAGCAAATCCTACCGAGTATCGTCAACTCGTAGGGGCCCCGATGTTCTTAGTGAACACCCGTTCGGACATATGTTTTGCATTGAACACTTTGAGTCAACACATGGTTGATCTGTCACTGGGTTGGTACCAAGACTCTGTTGAGATATCTTCGGGGCACGATAAACCATGGGCTGAGATACACTGCCGGGAGTTTGAGACTCCGTGGATACACTGATGCCGATTGGGCTGACAGTGTGGTGGATCGCAAGAGCACATCTGGATGCTGCTTCACACTTGGGCCTGCTCCGATATCTTGGATGAGCAAGAAGTAGAAGTCGGTGGCTTTGAGCACCGCTGAGGCCAAATACATTTCAGTGAATATGGCCTATTGTGAAGTTGTTTGGTTGCGAAAGCTCTTCAGTGAGTTGTTCAGGCATGTGCTAGATACCACTGTTATCCTTTGTGATAACCAGAGTGGGATTCGTTTGTCAGGGAATCCCGTGTTCCACGATCGATCCAAGCATATTGATATCGGGTACCACTTTATCTGGGATATGGTACAGCGAGGCATCGTAAGGCTCGATCATAGGAACTGATGAGCAAGTTGCGGATATTCTCACAAAGCCCTTGGGGAAGGTCAAGTTCCTAACCTTCCGTGAGAATCTTGGAATCGTGGAACGACCCTATGCTGAGGGTCTTGTTGGACGATGAGCTCTAGCAGGGGACTTTGGGGATAGCTTCTTAGGAACTATAAGCAACCACAGGGCTAGGCTTGTCGAACCTTGTTGGTGCGCTTCTGCCCCACCATTATGATATTGAGTTGGTTCACCTCTCTTTGATCTATGCCTCGTATGCATCCTACCCATGGAGTCCCGGACTCATGGGAAAGTACCTCTCATCTTGGCCAATGAGGTGGGAAAAGCTAGAGACCAGTAGCAAGACCGATGGACGCATCGGAGATTGTCGTACTCTCTATGTCTAGGATGGCACGTGTCCAACCACTTGATCTGGGATCAAGTCAAGAGAGGTTTCGGACCTCCAACTAACTTCGGGTCAGTTAAACCAACTTCGGGTTGGTATGAGACTCCCTTGAATCCTTTAGAGGTTTCGAACCTCTGAGCCGATTTTTTCAGCCGAGAGTGATGTCTTTGTGACTCACCTTTGGTTCTGAAATAAAGAAGCCAACAAAGCAAGTTACGGCAGGATGACGCACGATGTTTTGATGGCACAGGTGGATGGAGTTCTCCCTAGTTGAGAGGGAGTGTAAATTTTGGGCAACTAGGTCCAAACTCCATGTTGTGATGCTCAGATGACAATGCCAATATTTTTATTGGATTCCTCTTTCGGAGAGGTGCAAGATCGATCTAAAGATCATCTTGATCCGTTGAGTAGAACATTTATTTTGAATTAATTCCACTTGTGTGCAAGGTTGGCCAGAATTGTAATGTAGGCTTGGAGCCCCAACAGATGTATCACACACCCTCACAGATGGATATATATTGGTCAACGTTGGAGGTCATTTTAACCATCACTCATCACACATTTTGCTCTCTTGCATCTGATTGGTTCAATCTCACATTTCGAGGCTTCTCTTCACTCACACATGGGAAAACAACAGCTAGGGTTTTCTGATCTGACCTAGGGTTTCAGCACAGATTTGACCAGTGTTGACTTTGGTCAACTCTTGGTCAACTTGACCTCAAACTCTCCCAAAATTCCAATTTCTACAGTCCGCATTTTCTGGCACAAAAACTGAGGCTAGACTTTGACCTTTGACCGTGCTACATTGACTTTTTGTTGTTGTTGTTCTGCGTTGGTCGTTAACTGGACAGCATTGAATTTTGTTGACTTTGGGTTGACTGTTGTAGAGCTGTCTTGAGGGTTGTGTGACATATTCTGGTTGGCTTACCGTGAGGAGACTTTGATGGTTGAAGCATCTTGTTGACTGTCGTAATGCACCACAACACATATATTTTGCCAATCAAGTTAAGTGTATTTTTGGCTTGTCTTTTGTTGATCTATTGGTATGTTCTATCAGCATTTTACTTTCATGTTTATGTGATTGCTATTTGATATCGGGTTTAAAGTAAAGTTGCATCAAGCATAGAACATCTACGAAAATTTACAAAACCCCTAGTCTTGTTTATTCCCTGCATAAGTTGACTCATTGAGTGTGCCTAAGCTTGGTAAGGTCCTATTTTCCTTTCCACAACTTTCAACCACCTTTTCCACCCATCAAACCATTCCTAAACTTCATAAAGTTCCTCCCGGATGTTTCCTGTAGCAAAATAAGGCATCCTATAACAATACGTAGATTGCCTTAGAACGCCTCCAAAATTGCACCAAAAGCTTTTCCATCATCCCTTAGCATTTAACAATGACAATTAGACCCTGAAAATGGAGTTTAGAGAATCAGACACCCCTTAGGAGCTTTTCCTTAATAGTTGTAGTTTCCTTTCTACAATTAGGGTTTGTTGTTTTTTCTGTCTTTGATTTGTTATGCACCATAAAGTAGGATTGATTTGCGTTCAGCATTCGCAAAGTATCTACTTTGCCTTCTTGCAAGTAGAAAAGGGTTTACTTCAGTCTCTTAATTTTCTGCAAAATCATAGATCTACTTTTTGCAAAACCGAGAAGAATTGCATTTTTCCCTTTACATTCCTGTGATTATATTAGGGTTTACTTTCTGTCATTTAATTTCCACAATAGAATAGGGTTTATTTCAGTTGCTTCCTTTCCTGCAAGTCAGAATAGGTATTTCTATTATTCTCTGAATTTTCCAAGCATTTCCTCTAGCATAGTGGTCTCTGTGCATCTTGACCTCTCTTCACTGCATCAGATCAACCTAAGTAGAATATATTGCTTGTTGTACATATATTACTGATACCTCTTAAGTTTGTACGAACCCTGAGTTGATAATTAAAGTTGAGCCCCTCAAGAGTTCCAACATTCTTGTTGTAATACCAAGGCCCATCAAAAGTGTTTAATCTGAAACTGCTTGACCGTCATGCAAATGGCCTGAATAGTTTGAATTGTTGTCCATACCATTTGAAGATGATTGACTGGTCGAATGACATGCATGCCGATATAAGGAAGACAATGGACATCATCCAAATTAAAGTACAAGAAAAACTCAAGTTCTGCATCTATCTTCATTGGAGGATGCTCCAACTATCTCACCACAAAACAGCAAGTCTTAAAAGAGCTTTGATAACAAGTAGGATCGAGAAGGATAAGTGGAATTCATGCCGTGCTGAAGAGTGACAACTACTTTGAGATGTTAAGTCATCACTTGTTTTTCTTTTATCATCAATAGCCATAAAAAATCAAAAGTGTCATACAAGGCTAAGCCTTGTTTGACACTTTTTCTTTGGTACAGATGGGCTCTAGCCCTGATATTTAATTTTAAAGCTTCTCCAGCAATATCAACTTCAATTTTGCTGCAATTCCTCAGACACTCATACACGAGAATTTCACATTTTCTAACTTAAAAAACATTTCATTTCCTTAATAACAGCAACCATGGGAACAATTACAAAAGCAGATGGGGAAAAGTATTACAATGCCATGAGTACAAGCTTGGGATGCTAGCACAGAAGATCCAACTGTCCGTATGCTGCCATAATAACTTGCATAAACATCTATCACACCAAAAGGAATGCAACCTGCATCTCCTTCTGTACCATGACATGTTCCTAGCAACTGCGGTGCTCTCTTTTAACTACACTAGTAACACTAGAATGCAGCCAATGAAATGTACAACGAAACAATACTTCCTATCATATGCATTTAAAATATGACTTTCTGACGTAATTTTTTGTTCCAAGTGTTCCAAGGAACATGCCCCAAGGGGCTACACAACGTTCAGCAGACTTCCTGCAGATTATGTGCCCTATCTAAGAGGTAACTACTTCCATCAAAATTGTTTAAGACTTGCACCTGGGCTCACTCCTTTGAAAGTCGTGCCATTTGGGTAAGGTAAAATTGGAAACAATGAAGCCTTAATATGCAGCCTAATATTAATACACCCATTAATCTACATTTGGGTGAGGCAGACCACAGCAAGAATGGAACTCTGATGAAACCTAATGATAATACTCCCATTAACCTCACAAGTGAACTGACGTCCCATTGACATAATTTCCAATATCCATCCAAAAATTTGTATGATAATGCTATAAAATTTCATGGGCAGTGATCATCCAAATACTGTCAGGATTGGAACCCAACCAAAAGCAAAACGAAATTAATGATCCGGAAAATTGCTTCCCTATAACTAGCGAAGGACAAAGTGAAATACTTGAGATCATTGTAAATATTCAAAGAAACATCATAAATCCTTGAACTATTCTCCGAAAGCCATGTTCCAACACTTATCTAATTATTATTTACAATAAACTAGGGATGAGCGAACATGAAGTTGGTTTGGTATGAAATTTGCGAGTAGGTAAGACGTGATATCAATCCCCATGCATGAAAATGAAATCGGGTGTTTTCAAATTACAGATAGGTTTGTCCGCAACTACTCACTTTATGATATTCGTCAACTGCGGATGAAGTATACTTCTGGCTTCCGGCATTGCATCGGCAATGTTTGGCTCTGAGAGAGATTCTGTGTATCCCAAAGCCAACTACACAATGACACGATGAGGAGTAAGAGAAAGCAAGATTAACATGAGCAAAATGCAAGTAGGGCACTAAACTAACCTTGTGGAAGAATGTGCAGAGGTTGAGTACGGGTTAAGAGCTGTGGCATTGGTGTAAGAGAACCGAGAGATACGCGTGCAACATTGAGTGCCATCATCCGCACTATCTTGTTCCATGCTCAAATGTGACTGTGCGCTCCAATGCCACTTTATCCAAAACCCAATCCTTTTCAATTTCGCAAAAATCAATGCAAGCTCCTTGGGCTGGGCTGTGGAACCTCATTTTGCGTCCATGGTTTGTTTCGCTTTAAAATTTTGAAATCATGCTTGCTTTAGAGTGTTTTAAGTGTGAATTTTGGCCATATAATGCAGAAAGGTTTTTTTTAATTTTATTTTGAATATATGTATATATGGAAATTGGAGTTGTTTTTAGTGGGGTTTTTTAAGTTTATGGGGTTGGAATTTGGCTAAAAAATTTGAGGTGAAATCTTGATTTCTGTTATTTAAATTATTTTTTTTAACTGTATATATGGATTCAACCCCTTAAAAAACCCTAGGGCATTTCAATTGTGCAAAGTTACCCATCAAACTTCTGGGTTCAATGAATTCTTGCTAGATTTTAGAGAAATTAGAACAGAAAAATCCATGAAAAAAGCCTCAAAAAATAGCACTAAAGACAAGTAGTATAGAAAAATACGTATGGAAAATTTATAATTTCAATAAATTATAAATAATAAATTTAATTAGAAAATATGTCCAAAAAAACTAACATAAACTAATTATAACATAATTTTTTTTTTTTGCTAAAAGTGATTTGTTGGGTTGATAAATGCAAGAGATGGTATTGTTTATATAGGATTCAAGTTTGAGTGATAACAAGTTTGTGTTTCTGCAAATGTTTATACATATATCAATGCATGCAATAGTGGTATGGATTATATGTTAGTTTAGGGTTTTTTTTAAAACACTAAACACTCTCATTCTTGATTTTTAGCTAGCTAAAGGAATCCAATTTGAATGTTGTTGGTTGCACTCTCTCCCAAAAAAACTTAGGATACATCAAATATATCATTATAAATGGAAGCCAATCACAAAAACAAATGTAAAATAAATTATATTTTAATACAAACTTACCTTTACAAGAAAGTGAGAATTTAAAAGTTGAAAAGTGTCTAATACATGTTGGAATTTGGAAAATATTTATTAATTTTTTATAGTTTTGACTATATAATTAGACATATTTTATTGTATTACATTTTTAACAATATTTTTCAACAAAAATATCCAACAATGCACATTTTAACCTTTAATCCCAACACTACTTATAAACATATAATTATTTTGGAATTTATGAGTTTTACTGATTTGATATCAAAGAATTTTGTTTTTATGTTTTCAAGTTCCTGTGGTTATCATTTTCTGAAGAACTTCCCAGATTATCCACAGTATCACGAAACATTTGTAGTGCGCTAAGGAACATCCCTCTCTTATAGAAGTATCATATCTCTCTAAGGGAGGGAACCCTAAAATGGAAATAAATATTGCTCATTGATACATTAGATGAAGATGATTTATTGGCATTATTATTATTTTTCTTAACAACCTAACATGCATTTCAAGAAAACCCACCTAATCCAAGCCATTCAAGTAAAACAACTTAAAACATGATATTTATGATATTTATATAACAGACATTTCAATTCGGGCGAACAATAGAGTTGTAAATTATTTAAATCCAACTCCTTCAATTATGAAATTGTTAGTGGAAGTCATGGGTGCTCATTGATTTCAATGGCATCCATGTTGATAATAAAATACTTGAATTTGTTTCATTTTTGTTGGTCTTAGCCACTAGAGAATGCAAAAACCATTGCTTACATTTATTTATAATGTAGTAAGTGCAATACATTAGTAGGGAGGGATTACATGAATGTATGGTAAACATGAGATCAATCTCCAAACATTTAATGCTCTTCAAATGATGTGAAGTGTTTGCGCGTATGTGTGTTAGTTAAAAATATTAACTCATCCCCTAGACCAAATCTTTCTTAACCCATCTAGTGGAAAGCAAAGGTTAATCCACCTAGCAAGAAAGAGAAGACATAAGCAAATCTCATTATCTACATATTGGTAGAGGAGTTGGAGGAGCACTCTAATGATGCTTTCAACTTATCTGGATTGCATTGAGTGCCTGAAAATGTAAAAAAAAAAATGCCAAAGGTTTAAATAAACTTATTTTCTATCAAGCCCATATAGTAGCATCTACATGGAAATAGCTAATTTTAGTAATCAACCTCTCACTTTGAATTATTTCTTCCATTAAAGCACATAAATTATTATTAGCAATTTGGGTTCCTTTTATACTTTACATTATGCATGCAAAGCTAGTGAATCATCATATACAAATATTTGGAGGATTTCACAATTTATATAGCATTATAGTTATTAACCAATAAGTCAAAAAAAACTCTCCATATGTTAAACTTATTGTTTTTCTTCTTCATTCATGTGCAATAACATTGTTATGAATACTTGTACAAATGAATATGAGTGTTGAATAACCTTTGACACTAAATTGATTGACAAAAATATATTGGCATTATCCTCGAACAAACTCTACAAACTATCAAGATACAACTCAGTAATAACTAAACCGATGTGAGGAAGTTTATATCCACTGTGATTTTTAATTGAATTAGTCACATTATTTGATTAATGAAAATTTAACATTATTAAGACAAACATATTAAAATCAAATAACATGAGACATCAATCCAAATATTCCACAATAGTAGTATTCACAAGATTGTTATGAATGTACTTTTGTTAGAGTTCTTACTTTGGAAATTAAATTTATCAATAATGAATGTGTTTAGAAAAAGGCCAAAATTTTCAGTTTCAAATAGGATGTCCATGACAATTTGGGTTGTGACTTTGAGGTATGTTTTTGTGAGAGTAGAATGCTTTGCAAATTAGCTTTAAATTTTTATAGGTCTTTTTCCACACTTCCAAGCTAGTAGCCAAGATCAACAAAATATTGTTCAATTTAAAAAGCAATTGCTTTTTCATAAATTATATATGTGTGTGTGTGTGTGTGTGTGTGTGTGTGTGTGTGTCTAACAATTTTTTTACTAGAAAATTTCTTCATTTTTTATTGTTTGGATAATAACAACTTTAATTCGACATTTTTTTACAAAAATCGAATCTATGTCCATTACAACTTCAATTTGACATTTTTTGGACACCACCTGCATGATACAAAAGCTTCAGAGTGCTTGTTTGGCTTGAGATATTATATATGTTAAATGATGGCTTCAATATACTAGATAAATGTCTAAACTAGATTAACATATGGACATTGATTTATGTCTTTAGTGAGTTATATATCCACTGTTATTTATATATCCATCGTGAGTTGTTATATATATATATATATATATATATATATATATATATATATAATAATGTCGAACAATTTTTTTATTAGAAAATTTCTTCACTTTTCATGGTTTGGATAATAACAACTTTAATTCGACGTTTTTTTTACAAAAATCGAATCTATATCCATTACAACTTCAATTTGACATTTTTTGGACACCACGTGCATGATACAAAAGCTTCATAGTGCTTGTTTGGCTTGAGATATTATATATGTTAAATGATGGCTTCCATGTACTAGATACATGTCTAAATTAGATTAACATATGGACATTGATTTATGTCTTTAGTGAGTTATCAGTTGCCATTGCAATATTTTTTAATCCTATAACATATCAAACTAGAAATGCCACCACAAATAGAAAATGAATCCGTTATAATTGATTTAGTGAGTTATAGGTTGGAAATGCAATATTTTTTAATCCTATAACATAGCAAACTAACAATGCCACCATGGATAGAAAATGAATCTATTATAACTCACTAACAATGCCCCCACTCCCTATCTTTCTAAAAGGCTAATGATAACCCTACAATGTGTTTGTTTTTTATGGACATGGTAGCATCATACAGGTGTTCTAGACTCTAAGGTGTAAAAAATACTAAGGAACACGAGATCTCCAAAACCCATAAAAGTGTTCGAGAGAAAACACTTAGAAACCTCTAAATTAAATTAATTGATCAATAATTAAAAAGTTCCTAAGTCTAACTTAGGAAAGTTGATTAATTAATGGGAATTAATTGAGAAAAGTGATTTTTCTCTAGAGACTTCCAGAAAAGTGATTTTACATAGTCTAAGTTGATATGAGACATTGATTGTGATTATATCTTCATCGTCGATGCTCTAGAAAGAGATTATAAGAGCAGGAAGCAGGGATTGGAGATGACACATTTTACATTAAGTGAGCAAGGTAGTTTGAATTACCCAATTTGCAGTATTCAATAGTGTTAATTTTTCATAGTGATAAATTGATCTTTGTTTTGATAGTTGCATTTCTTCATTAACACATTAAGCTCACCCCATATCCTTATATCATTATTTATATTTACACTAGTATCCATCAGCATAGGCAACTATGTAGAAAGAACAATAACATCATCATCTATGCAACAAAACATAAAGGAAGAAAGGAAGAAAAGCATGCATACATAGAGACGAGGATTGGTCTGAGACTAGGGCAAAACCCACTATGGGGAAAACCCTTGCAAATTATTCTTTTTGTATCGTCATCAAATGATTCAACAAACATGAGTACAATGATCCATTGATCCATATCTTCATAATGCAATAAAACAACTAGTGCATCCATAATATAACTTTAAACATACTTCTACTAAAGGATCTTGATTCTGAAAACTATAATGTATTGTCATTGACTATAGTTTACAGTTGGATATTGTTGTCACTAAGTTGAACACTGTTAAACACTGCTACATATTGATAAATCTTCTTTAGGCTCTCGACTCATGCAAAGATGCTGAGTGTGAGTGTCCATGGAAGATCTAGACATTACCAGATCATTATGTGCATGCTTCTATAGAAGGTCTGGACTGTAGAAACTTCAATCTCTCGGACACACTCATAAGACCTATGTGCCAACGTCTGTGGGTACCTGGACACACCCATAATATTATGTGCCAACATCCAGGGACTAACTTAGCCTGATCTAGCTCTAAAGCCATGGATGCACCCTCGACTCATTGCACTTGCGTCTATGGCTCCCTGGAAGCATGCATAAGCCTTTGTGCCAACGTCTGGGGATGAGAATACTTTATTGTGGGCTCGCGCCCAAGAAACATAAAACCTAGTTCAGAGCAAGCCTCGCTCCTGTGATTTTGAACCCTTGCATGAACATTTTCCGTCATACCTATGTGAGCCAAGACAAAACACGAAAATAGAAGATAGTTAGATCAACGTGTGAGAATGAGCTTAAGGTCACTTCTATTTATAGGGTTTCATGAGGGTCCACTTGGGGTTGAGGCCGACTTAACCAGTTCCACATGTGCTTAGGTCGACCCATTCCATTATACATTAATAAATAAAATATTTCAAAAATTAACTTTCGCTTAACTGAATGGGGTGATCTTTAGGTCTTTTTTGGTCCTCTCGAAAAGAGGAATTTAATGAAATTATGATCTTTGTCATATGAGTTGTACAAGGTGGAATTTGACCCTAGGTGAAAAAATTAACACTCCCTCTCAACTAGGAAGAATTCCACCTGCTAATATCTTCTCATCGATCAATATGCCATTCTGGTATCTTCAGGCATCATCTTGTATTTTCACTGATCATCTTTGTCATGTAGTTGTCATGTTGTGATCTTACATCATTACAAATCATCAATGTACTTCTCATGTTATCCTGCATATCTCTTAATTGTTTCTGCTCGTATGTTGAACATTCTCGAATCTAGAAGAAGAAGAATTTATCATCGGAGGGAAGCTTAGGATACCATCCTTTATCCATCGTGCTACTACTCGGAATCTCTACCAACGAGATACTACCAGGAGTATCATCATCAATCATCATCGGAGAGCAAATCATTAAGGAGCACGTCTTAACCTATAACCACACCGGGGAGTACATCTTAACTCGGAATATCATGGGGGAGTTATACATATACAACCCCATATTAAGCAATAGGATATCCAAGCACGCAAGGGAGCCCATCTCGACCCTGGTATTACATCAGGGAGCTTAATATCAACCTGAAACCGCATAGGTTTATCTCAACCCATCCTATTGCCTACTGATCTTCCCATCGATGATCTTGAATAGTCATGTGGTAGAACACCTGGATCATAATAGACTTGGGTTGTACACCCCATGTACACTCTCAACCCGTTGGCCAAACGAGGAGTGGTATTTCCGACAAGCCCTGCTTCTAGGTATGATGCCAACTAGGGTATACTCTGCAAAGACCAAATAGGGAAGCAACATTCTTCGACCCTATGAAGATAGGGGAGCAACATCTCTAACCCTATGGGTAACAGATAGGGGTCATACCCTATTGTACAAAGTTCCCTCCACCCCAGGAGCCCTCTATCTCAATTCCTCACCCTGGGAGCTCAGACAGGGAGGAAGAGTTGGCTTAGTGTCCTCGATCAGCACTGCTCTCATCACTCTCAAATCTAGTATATGCTTGCCTCAATAGAAGCTGATTCTTGTTCATACAGGACATGAAATCAATTATTATGTTAGAACATACATAATCATATAAATCACAAAAGGATACCATAATCATCCTCCCTCTTAAGGAGATGTCAATCACAAGCCTAATCTTGTCTCGAATAGCTGCATTGTCTCAATATATGGATGTATCTAAGTCCCAACTATATATATGGGATTCTCTGTCATCACAATGTATCCATGTCATATCCATATCATGCTCAAACAACTCTATAAGGAGCTTCTTCATCCTGCCTCACAACTAGCCATGCTTGCAACAACGTAATGGATTTCTCATCCAAGATATCGAGGAAAATATCATATTAAGGCAACATCCAATGTGCTCATCAATAATAATCCCAAATATCAACAATACATCCATGAATTCACATATCATAGGAGAAATATCTCATCCTTACAAATAGAATGTTTCACGCAGATATTTCAAAGGATGTTTGGTGGCAACTTTATGTGAATGAAGTAGCTCAGTCATGAATTTAATCATGTTCTATACACATCATATACAGATGGATATTCAAAATGAAACATCAATGCTTCAATCAACTATCAGATGCCATGTTAATTTCAACAACATTTTGAACTTTAAATCAGAGTGACGAAGGATTTACATTTCCGTTACACAAAGATATTTTTCCATAGCTTTGTAATATAGAATTTCTTTCCCAAATTTCAGAAATAAATTCATCATGCCATGATACATCATTTTGAGCTTCAGAAGCCTTCATCCCCTTGCTTAGTTCATTAAAGGATCATCACCTATCAAGCGTATACCATCAGTATGTAAAAAAAAAACCATAAGGCCATACCTTGGAACCTGTTAGAGTCCTATGTTCCCTATTAATCAAGAGTTGTCAATCTTCCAAGTTAATAAGAGTCAAAAGTCAAATTTTGGTCTATTCTAGCAAAATTTTCCAAGTCATAAGAGAAAGAGTATGAGTCAATGTATATGTGTCATTGCTACTCCCACTCAAAAAATGAAGATAATTTCATCATGGTAGGTCACCACCATATTTCATGAGTCTTTTGATTAATCATGGTCATTCAAACCCTATCAATCGTACTTGCGCCTTCTTTCCTCAGAGATCAAGTGAAAATTATGTTGCTAGGGTTTTTGTTGCGCTTTCCCTTTTCCATGGTTCAGAGCTTCATGCAGGAGTAAAATGCCTTGGTTTCATGCTTACACATCCTCCATTATCCTTCATTGATCATTTCCACCATTCCCATTCCCATAACCCCTTCATTTCCTTATTTTCTAAAAAAACCTAGAAATTTGCTACGATTTTACCCTAGGTCTGTGTTTTGACCTTTTGCTCCCCTTTTTCTCACTGATTTTGATAAATTTCACTTCTACCCTCTTCCTAACACCCATACCTAACTCCAATAATTTTTTCAGATTTTTTCCTACCACCCTTCCCCTTCATTCCCTTCCCTTAAGTTGTTGCGCTTTTGGAAAATCTACTGTGCTTTTGACTTTGTTTTTGTCATTATTTTCAAAAGAGCTTTCTGACCAAATGAAGATTGATTTTCAAACAATGAGAGAGTATATTCTTCAAAACAACCTTATCTACAAAAACCTTTCCCAGTTTTTTAAACAATGTTTTAGTTAAAGAGATATCACTCCATATTTGACCCCTATTTTTACAAATATGCAGAAATTTGACCCTACAAAAACGCAACAACTAGTTGCTGTGTTTTTTCTCAGAGGCTCTAAATCAAAAAATTCAAGTATGGTTGGATATATAATGACTTAAGGATATCATAAAATCATTTTTGGAAGCTTTTGCAGTCACAATTTTGAATAAAATGATCAAACAGTGCCTTTTTTACACCTTTCTGCCACCTTTTCAGAAATTCATTGCATTTCTAGACACTTGATCTTAAAATCAATTTTGAGGGGGCTAAAATGATGATTTTGGATGACTTAAGGGTCCCAGGGCATAGTATACATCCTAATATTTTTTCACCAACCTTCATCATCACTCAAAACCTCTTCTAAGTCAGTTAAAAATGAATCCAAAGTTGTTGCGTTTCTGCTAAAAAATCTGTTGTGTTTCTAGGAAATGTTTGTTGTGTTTCTGTGTTTGAAGGTTTTTCACTACACCCGGAGGTCAAAGGTCAAAATTGGTCGATGTAATATCTGACTCATGAGTTATTTGATGACTAATATGATTATTAATGATCATCATTGTAAATAATATTGTGATTAATTGCTTGAGAGATAAGCTCAATTAGTTAGCTAAAAAAGGGGAAAGTTGTTTTTAACTTCCATAGGATTAGGCAATGAGTCATTAGGTTCATTAATTAGTTGCTATGGATCATGATTCAACCCCGAGAGGTGGAATCTTGTTTGTTTTCTATATGTACTCATAATCAAGTTAATGAGAGGGTGGGATATTTGGAGTTCACACATTTTTGGAACTAGTGTACTTGACTCTTTGCAAAAATAATATACAGACAGTTGTAGCTTTTTTTTTTGGATTCTTATGATGTGGTTAGTGACAATTTTCTCCATTTTTCCTTATGCATATGATGATTAAGTTGTTATAACAGTCATCCATGTTCTTCTTGTGTTAATCTCATAAGTTTTAAACATGACACATTGCCTCATATGCTCTGTTTTATCTGAGATTTTCGTATAAGTGTTTTTATCTTCTAAGTAAATGAATTCATACATGTATGCTCATTTTACTCCTACATGATTTCTTCCTCACCACACTACGATGACAAATTCAATTTGTGTCACTAGCTACATTTATCTTGCCTCATTCTATGGCTGCAGTTAATCCTTTGGGACACTTGGGCCTGGTGCGTCTTATCCAACAAAACCTAAATCAAAAACCCTACTGAGCTGATAACTAGCCTAAAACCCTAATACTCTACAGTCACTTCCATTAGCTGTGTCGTTGATTTTGAGAGAGCCCTCTCTAATTTGGTAGGGCTAGATACAAAGTAAAAAGTTGGTCTATGGCTACCTCTTTGGTTTCCATTCTCATCCTTGGGAAACTAAGGAGCCCTAACATTTTGGCGTCGTTACTAGGGAGCAAAAGGTCACATTTTCTCTAGGTGTGAACGACAAGGATCAGATCTAATTTTCTACTAGTGGACAGTGATCAGACGCAAGAAGGATGAAATCATTCACCTGGTGACTCCAAATCCAGTTTCGAAATCAAATTCAAAGACTCCACTGGAGGATGAACCTTACCAACAGAAACATGAAAGGAAAATATAGGAAGAAGAGGTATTCAACTTGGACTTTCATCCAAGACATCATGTTCTTTGTCATAAATTATTTCTTCTCTTTTCCTGAGAATGTTAAGAAGTTTTTACAATGTATAATATATTTGAGAAAAGATCACAAACCTATAGTTGATTCCTTTCCTTTGAAAATTGTGAATTCAAATTCTCCTTACGTTTTTTTATCTTGGTCAAGACCCTTCTTCTGAATCTTATGATGACCATCTTAAGCTTGATGAGCCTCAAGAGATAAAGGCTAATCTTACAGCTTCTGCACATACTCCTATAACTTGTAAAATTCCAGATAGATACAAGCCACTCATCTTACCTTCTATACTCCACGATTTACCTAAAAATTATTCAAATATCTTCCCAGGTTTGATGGAGAGTATGGTAACATCACTGCTGAAAAACACATTTAGAGTTTTGAAAATTTTCTTGACCTTTGTGAGGTTGAAGAAG
Source organism: Pinus albicaulis (assembly GCA_034641835.2). Taxonomy (NCBI): domain Eukaryota; kingdom Viridiplantae; phylum Streptophyta; class Pinopsida; order Pinales; family Pinaceae; genus Pinus; species Pinus albicaulis. Next base: position 836,068,624 of record CM076570.1, read on the forward strand.
ATGATGTCAGTATCATGATTTTTTCTCTATCTTTGCAAGGCAAAGCAAAAAAATGGTTCAAAAACTTGCCAGTTGCAAGCATTTTCGATTTCCATCAGTTTGTGAAAGTCTTCCTTGATAAATGGGTTATCAAGAGGAAACCTTTTCTGATTTTAGAAGAATATAATCATTTGAAAATACTGCCAGGAGAAACAATGCAACACTTTTCTGCTAGGTTCAATCTAGTATACCATTCACTGTCTGCTGATATAAAACTGCCTCTCGATTTAGCTCTCTTACACTACTGAGATGCCTTTGATCCGGAAATGGCATTTCAATTGAGAGAAAGGAACACTACAACACTTGAAGAAATGAAAGACAATGTGTTAGAATGAATTCTTAACGCAAGTGTATGAAAAAAGATCACTTTAGTTGTGTGTGACAAACATTCCTAACAACAAATATGGTTGCTTAACTTCCTTAGATATGCAATAGATGGTCGAAACAAATGCAACAAAAACCCAAATCTATGTAGTAAAAGCAGTTAAACAGCAAAAAGAAATAAGAGTTTCTCAAAATATCCAATGGAAAAGACAAGATATATAAAGAATTATATGTATTAACACGTGGGAAGGGAACAAAGAATGATGTTATCAATCCCCCTCAATGGGATGGGTTCTTGGCTATCCTCAACGCTTCAGATCTAGAAGTTTCTCTCTCTCAATGGTGTAGAAAACCCAAGACGTGTTGAACTCTGTGGGAGCTCAAGAAACAAAATAGTAATAAAAGTTATCGAAGTATGACTATGACAAAAGGTTCAAAGTCTGACCATGATAAAAGGATCAAAGGTAAATAATGAATGGAAAAACCTCATATTTATAACAAAATATTGAGTTATCCTTGATAATGGTGCATAATAAAATGTTATTAACCAAGATCTAGATCTAACTACTTGGAATATTTTATTTTATTTTGTTGTAGGGAAAAGGAATTTAAATTGGTTAAATCTCTTTATTTAGAAATAATAATAAAATAAATGATTTATTTATTTTTTCAATAATGGGGTTAAGGAATAATTTAACAAATAATGATTTATTTTATTATTCCTAAATGATTTAGTCAAATTTAACAAGGAATATTAAATAAATAATGATTTAATTAATTATTCCTAGAGAATAATAAGATAAATAATGATTTATCTAATTACTTCTCATTAATTGGGCTAAATACACAGGGGTTATTAGTGACGCCCCCGTGGCTAAATATGACCAGGAATATTATTTAAACAATGGTTTAATTAATTATTCCTAGAGGAACACCAAATAAATAATGATATATCTAATTACTTCTCATTAATTAGGTTAAATATGACCAGGAATATAATTTAAACAGTGGTTTAATTAATTATTCCTAGAGGAACACCAAATAAATAATGATTTACTTAATTATTCCTCATGGGTTTCCTGTTTGAACCAGAAATAACTTAATAAAATATGGTTTATTAAATTATTTCTTATAGTGAAAGAAATTTTACTATGGTAAAATTGGTCTTACATGGTGTACTTCGATCCATCTAATTGTAAATGGTTAGCTAACCAAAAATTGGTGTAACACAATGCAATAGTTGTGGAAGCTATTATACTAGTCAAAAGGTCACAATTGAAGATAGAAGAGAAGGAGAACATAGAGAAGGAGCACCTGACATCTTCAGAAGTGAAACTTGACATTTTGGTAAGCACGATGGAAGAAATGATGCAAAAGTTCACCATGAGAGATGAATTTGTTGTTTAAAAACACCATGTTCCTCTTATTGCATAAGAAGGAGAAGTCATTGGCCCTAACCAGTTTCTTGCTAATCCAAGTTACCATAGATCAAAAAAAAAGATTTTTTTATATATTCATTTATGGATAGTCATGAAAATGGATTTGTAGATCAACCTATGGAGAAGCAATCTATTGATTCAATGTATATGCTTGATGACATTACTTATATTGATTATTTACCCAAGTATGATCAGTATGATGATGACTATGTTGTCAAAATCGAGGTTGACTCTTCAAGGCAATCAACGACATGTTTTTGGAAGCAGGAATTTCAATTACAACAACTCAAATATAGCATGTAGCCTATGCATATCAATCATGACAGCAATGTATAAAATGCTGAAAATTTTAAAGCAGGTGAAAGGTCTTTGCCTTTAAGTTTTACTTCATTTCAATTACTGAGAGAAAATTTTCCTAAGATTAGAAATCAACAATCTTTCAGTTTTTATAATGAGCACGAAAAAGACAATGAACTTCCTGATTGGGACTCATTACCTTTGTTTTTCTCTTCATTCAAAAAAATAAGAGAAAACTATAAGGTTTCCAAGGAAGAAAATAAGAAAGTTGACAACAATTGGCAACCTTCTCCTGAAGTTGTTGAGAATGATGTTTGTAATATAGAATCTCCACAATCACAGTTACCAAGCAACATTCAATTTGAAAATGTAGCTGAAAGTATGGAACATGAAGATTTTATATAATATCATGCAGTTTCATCAGAAATGATCCACAACAGGTTACAATAGCTTTCACATGTTTGCAATGATCCAATAGGCAATTATATGGATGATCTTTGTATGCAAAATTCTCATCCTTTAACTAGTTTTGAGATTGAATATAGGGTTGATAATGATTTAGTTTGACATCCAGCTTCATTGTCTTATTCAGCAAGAGTCTCATTACAAAGCTCATCTGAAAATTTGCATTCATATCAGGAGAGTAAGGATGAAGATGAAAGTTTATATTCAGGGTATGAAGACCAGCTAGAGCAGAATTACAATATATTGGACGAGATAAACCTTAGTGCACATTCGTTTGAAGATCCATTTGCACCATTTTTGGAGCCAACAAGGGGATCCAAATTTTCAATCCTACCAAATTAGGATTTTTTTTCAAGTTTTTATTGGAGCTTTCATCATGCATAATTTCTGTTTTTCTCATAAACAAGCATATGCAAAGAACTCAATCAGTGGATAAAATTCTTGTATGGTTGCATTGGTTGTTTCATTTCACTTAATAAGGTGATTTATGGATCAGTTAGAGTAGGTAAGGTGTGATGAATAAGCTCAAAATTCTGAGCATATTTTCAGTGTCAATTTCCAGTAGGGTTTGCAGCTGATGGTATAGTTCAGTTTTCAATTTAATTTGAGTTAGTTTGAATATTGTAGTTGCAGTGACTCCATTTCCTAATAAACAAGGCTACCTGGTCTACGGTGTTCTTGAAACCTCCTAAAGGATATTCCATACCCATTGTATCCAATGTTAGATTCCTATGTTCCATAGTAATCAAGAGTTGTCAATCTTCCAAGTTAATCAGAGTCAAAAGTAAAATTTTGGTCTATTCTAGCAAAATTTGCTAAGTCATAAGGTAAAGAGTATAAGTCATTGTATAGGTTTCAATGCTACTCCCACTCCAAAAAAGAATATAATTTCATCATGGTAGGTCACCACCATATTTAATGATTATTTTGATTAGTAATGTTCATTTAAACCCTATCAATCATAATTGCACCTTATTTCCTCAGAGATCAAGTGAAAATTCTGTTGCTAGGGATTTTGTTGCGCTTTCGCTTTTCCATGGTTCAAAGATTCATTTAGGAGTCAAAGGCCTTGGTTTCATGCTTAAAAATCCTCCATGACCCTTCATTGAGTACTTCCCACCATTTCCCTTCCCAGAACCCCTTCATTTCCTTATTTTCTCAAAAAACCTAGAAATCTACCGCGCTTTTACCCTAGGTCTGTGTTTTGACCCTTTTCTCCCATTTTTCTCACTGTTTTTGAGAAATTCCACTTCTACCCTCTTCCTAACACCCATACCTACCTCCCATAATTTTTTCATATTTTTTCCTACCACCCATTCCCTCCATTCCCTTCCCTTAAGTTGTTGCGCTTCTGGAAAATTCATTGCGCTTTTGACTTTGTTTTTGTCATAATTTTAAAAATTGGTTTCTAGCCAAATTAAGATGAATTTTAAACCCCTGAGAGATTTTTTTCTTCACAAAAACCTTATATACAAAAACCTCTCCCAGTTTTGTAAAAAAATTTATCGTTAAAGAGATATCACTCCATCTTTGACCCCTATTTTTACAAAAAATGTAGAAATTTGACCCTACAAAAACGCAACAACTAGTTGTTGCGCTTTTTATCAGAGGCTATACATCTAAAAATTCAAGTATGGTTGGATAGATAATGATTTAAGGATATCATAAAATCACCTTTGGAAGATTTTACAGTCATGATTTTGAATAAAATGATCAAACACTGCCTTTTTTACACCTTTCTGCCACCTTTTAAGAAATTCACTGCGTTTCTTGACACTTGCTTTTAAAATCAATTTTGAGGGGGCTAAAATGATGATTTTGGATGACCTAAGGGTCCCAGGATCTATTAAACATCCTAATATTTCTTCACCAACCTTCATCATCACTCATAACCTCTTCTAAGTCAGTTAAAAATGAAGCCAAAGTTGATGTGTTTCTACTAAAAAATGTGTTGCGTTTTTGGGAAATATTTGTTGTGTTTCTGTGTTTGAAGGTTTTTCACTACACCTGTAGGTCAAAGGTCAAACTTGGTCGATGTAATATCTGACTCGTGAGTTATTTGATGACTAATCGGCTTATTAATGATCATCATTGTAAATAATATTGTGATTAATGCCTTGAGAGATAAACTCAATTATTTAGCTAAAAAGGGGGAAAGTTGTTTCTAACTTCCCTAGGATTAGGAAATGAGTCATTAGGTTCATTAATTAGTTTCTATGGATCAGGATTCGATCCCTAGATGTGGAATATTGTTTGTTTTCTATATTACTTAGAATCAAGTCAATGAGAGGGTGGGATATTTGGAGTTCACACTTTTTTGGAACTAGTGTACTTGACTCTTTGCAAAAATAATATATAGGCAGTTGCAACTATTTTTATGGGATTCTTGTGATGTGGTTAGTGATATGTTTTTCTCCATTTTTCCTTATGCGTCTGATGATTAAGTTGTTCTAGTATCCATCCATTTTCTTCTTGTGTTAATCTCATAAGTTTTAAACATGATACATTGCCTCATATGCTTTGTTTTATCTAAGATTTTCATATAACTGTTTTTATCTTCTAAGTAAATGAATTCATACATGTATGCTCATTTTAATCCTTCTACATGATTTCTTCCTCACCACGCTACAATGAAAAATTTAATTTGTGTCACTAGTTACATTTATCTTGCCTCATTCTATGGTTGCAGTTAATCCTTTGGGACACTTGGCCTAGTTCCTAAACCTGGTGCTTATTATCCAAAAAAACCTAAATAAAAAACCCTACTGAGATGATAACTAGCCTAAAACCCTAATACTCTCCATTCACTTCCATTGGATGTGAGGTTGATTTTGAGAGATCCCTCTCTAATTTGGTAGGGCTAGATACTAAGTCAAAAGTTGGTCTGTGGTTACCTCTTTGGTTTCCTTTCTCAGCCTTGGGAAACTAAGGAGCCTTAACATTTTAGCGCCATTGTCGGGGAGTGAAAGGTCACATTTTCCCTGGGTATGAATGACAAGGATCAGATCTGATTTTCTGATGGTGGATAGTAATCAGACATAGGAAGGCTAAAATCATTCACCTGGCGACTCCAAATCCAGTTTCGAAATCAAATTCAAAGACTCCACTAGAGGATGAAACTTACCAACAAAAACATGAACGGACAATATAGGAAGATGATGTATTCAACTTGGACTTTCATCCAAGACATCATGTTATTTGTCATAAATTAATTCTTCTCTTTTCTTGAGAATTTCAAGAAGGTTTTCCAATGTATACTGTATTTGAGAAAAGATCACAAACCTACAGTTGATTCCTTTCCTTTGAAAATTGTGAATTTGAATTCTCCTTGCATTTTTTATCTTGGTCAAGACCCTTCTTCTGAATCTCATGATGAACATCTTCATCTTGATGAGCCTCAAGAGATCAAGGCTAATCTTACAACTTCTGCACATACTCCTATACCTTGTAAAATTCTAGATAGATATAAGCCACTCATCTTACCTCCTATACTCCATGATTTCCCTAAAAATTATTACAAATATCTTCGCAAGTTTGATGGAGAATATGGTAACATCACTGCTGAAAAACACATTCAGAGTTTTGAAAATTTTCTCGACCTTTTTAAGGTTGAATAATGTGATGTCAGTATCAGGATTTTTGCTCTATCTTTGCGAGGCGAAGCCAAGAAATGGTTCGAAAACTTGCCGGCTGCAAGCATTTTTTATTTTCCATCAGTTTGTGAAATTCTTCCTTGATAAATGGGTGATCAAGAGGAATCATTTTCTGATTTTAGAAGAATATAATCATTTGAAAAGAAAACCAGGAGAAACAGTGCAACACTTTTCAGTTAGGTTCAATCTATTATACCATTTTATGACTGTTGATATAAAACTTCCTCCTGGTTTAGCTCTCTTACACTACCCGAATGCCTTTGATCTGGAAATGGTGTTTCAATTGATAGAAAGGAACACTACAACACTCGAATAAATGAAAGACGATGAAATAGTTGTGGAAGCTAATCTGCTAGTCAAAAGGTCAAAGTTAAAGGCAGAAGAGAGGGAGAACATAGAGAAGGAGCACCTGCCATCTTCAGAAGTGAAACTTGACATTTTGGTAAGCACGATGGAAGAAATTATGCAAAATATCACCATGAGAGATGAATTTTTTGTTCAAAAACAACATGTCCCACTTATTACAGAAGAAGAATAGGTTGTTGGCCCTAACCATTTTCTTGCTAATCGGAGTTACCATAGATCAGAAAATGATTGTTTTATGTATTCATTTATGGAAAGTCATGAAAATGGATTTGTAGATAAACCTGTGGAGAAGAAATCTATTGATCGAATGTGTATGCTTGATGACATTACTTATATTGATGATTTACCTAAGTATGATTAGTATGATGATGACTATGTTATCAAAATCGAGGCTGAATCTTCAAGGCAATCGACGACATGTTTTTGGGGGAGGAAGTTCAATTACAACAACTCAAATATAGCACTCAGCCTATGCATATCAATCATGACAGCAATGAAGAAAATGCTGAAAATTTTAAAGCAGGTGAAAGGTCTTTGCCTTTATGTTTTACTTCATTTCAATTACTGAGAGAAAAATTTCCTAAGATTAGAATCAGCAGTTTTTCAGTTTTGATATTGAGAACAAAAAAGAAAATGAACTTCCTGGTTGGGACTCGTTACCTTTGTGTTTCTCTTCATTCGAAAAAATAAGAGAAAACTATAAGGTTTCCTAGGAAGCAAATAAGCAAGTTGACAACAGTTGGTAACCTTATCCTGAAGTTGTTGAGAATGTTGTTTTAAATATAGAATCTCCACAATCACAGTTACCAAGAAACATTCAGTTTGAAAATATATCTGAAAGTGTGGAACATGAAGAGTTTATACAAGATCATGCATTTTCATCAAACCAATCCACAACAGGTTACAACAACTTTCTCATGTTTGAAATGATCGAGTAAGCAATTATATGGATGATATTTGTATTCAAAATTCTCATCCTTTAGCTAGTTGTGAGTTTGAAGATAGGGTTGATAATGATTTAGTTTGGCATCCAACTTCATTGTCTTGTTCAACAGGAGACTCATTACAAAGCTCATTCTAAAATTTGCAGTCATATCAAGAGAGTAAGGATGAAGATGAAAGTTTATATTCATGGTATGAAGAACACCTAGAGCAGAATTACAAACTATTGGACGAGCTAAACCTCAGTTCACATTCATTTGACGATCCATTTGCACCATTTTTGGAGCCAACAAGGGGACCCAAATTTTTAAATCCTACCAAATTTTGATTTTTTTGCAAGTTTTTATTGGTGTTGTCATCATGCAAAATTTCTATTTTTCTCGTAAACAAGCATATGAAAAGTGTATGAGTCACTGTATAGGTGTCATTGCTACTCCCACTCCAAAAATGAAGATAATTTCATCATGGTAGGTCACCACCATATTTCATGAGTCTTTAGAGTAATCATGTTCAGTCAAACCCTATCAATCATAGTTGCACCTTCTTTCCTCAGAGATCAAGTGAAAATTTTGTTGTTAGGGTTTTTGTTGCGCTTTCCCTTTTCTATGGTTCAAAGCTTCATTCATGAGTCAAAGGCTTTGGTTTCATGCTTACGCATCCTCCATGATAATTCATTTATCATTTCCCACCATTCCCCTTCCCAGAACCCCTTCATTTCCATACTTTCTCAAAAAACTTGGAAATCTTCTATGCTTTTACCCTAGGTTTGTGTTTTGACTTTTTGCTACCCTTTTTCTCACTATTTTTGAGAAATTCCACTTCTACCCTGTTCCTAACACACACACCTACCTCCCATAAGTTTTTCAAAAAATTTCCTACTCCCCATCCCCTCCATTCCCTTCCCTTAAGTTGTTGTGCTTCTGGAATTCGCTATGCTTTTGACTTTGTTTTTGTGATCATTTTAAAAATATGTTTATGTATAAATGAAGATGATTTTTAAAAAAATGAGAGAGGTTATTCTTAAAAACAACCTTATCTACAAAAAATATCCCAATTTTGTAAAAAAAATTATGGTTAAAGAGATATCACTCCATCTTTGACCCATATTTTTACAAAAAATGTAGAATTTTGACCCTACAGAAACACAACAACTAGTTGTTGCACTTTTTCTCAAAGGCTCTAAATCCAAAAGTTCAAGTATGTTTGGATAGATAATGACTTAAGGATATCATAAAATCACCTTTGGAAGCTTTTTCAGTCATGATTTTGAAGAAAATGATCAAACAATGCCTTTTTTACACCTTTCTGCCACCTTTCAGAAATTCGCTGCGTTTCTCGACACTTGCTCTTAAAATCAATTTTGAGGGGGCTAAAATGATGTTTTTGGATGACTTAAGGGTCCCAAGGAATAATAGACATACTAAGCATTATTCAACAACCTTTAGCATCACTCATAACCTCTTCTAAGTCAGCTAAAAATGAAGCCAAAGTTGTTGCATTTCTGCTAAAAAAATTATTGTGTTTCTGGGAAATGTTTGTTGTGTTTCTGTGTTTGAAGGTTTTTCACTACACCTAGAGGTCAAAGGTCAAACTTGGTCGATGTAATGGCTGAATCATGAGTTATTTTATCACTAATAGGCTCATTAATAATCATCATTGTAAATAATCTTGTGATTAATGCCTTGAGAGATAAGCTCAATTAGTTAGCTAAAAAAAGGGAAAGTTTTTTCTAACTTCCCTAGGATTAGGTAATGAGTCACTAGGTTCATTAATTAGTTGCTATGGATCACGATTCAACCCCTAGAGGTGGAATATTGTTTGTATTATATATGTACTCAGAATCAATTCAATTAGAGGGTGGGATATTTGGAGTTCACACTTTTTTGGAACTATAATGTATTTGACTCTTTGTAGAAATAATATACAGGAGTTGCAGCCATTTTTATGGGATTCTTGTGATGTGGTTAGTGACAGTGTTTTTCTCCATTTTCCTTATGCATCCGATGATTAAGTTGTTCTAGCAGCCATCCATGTTCTTATTATGTTAATCTCATAAGTTTTAAACATGATACATTGCCTCATATTCTCTGTTTTTTCTGAGATTTTCATATAAGTGTTTTTATCTTCTAAGTAAATGAATCCATACATGTATGCTCATTTTACTCCTTCTACATGATTTCTTCCTCACCACACTACAATGAAAAATTCAATTTGTGTCACTAATTAAATTTATCTTGCCTCATTATATGATTGCGGTTAATCCTTTGGGACAATTTGCCTAGTTCCTAAACCTGGTGCTTCTTATCCAACAAAACCTAAATAAAAAACCCTACTGAGTTTATAACTATCCTAAAACCCTAATACTCTGCAGTCACTTCGATTGGTTGTGAGTTTGATTTTGAGAGATATCTCTCTGATTTTTTAGGGCTATATACCAAGTCAAAAGTTGTTCTATGGTTACCTCTTTGGTTTCCTTTCTTAGCCTTGGGAAACTAAGGATCCCTAACATAACTCATCATCCTCTCTTTGTCAGATAACTTTCAAATATGGACAAATATTAATCAGGGAGCTTGCATCATGTAACACTCTATGCAAGCATAATGCCTTACCAAGCCAACAAAATATGGCTTACATAAATAAATGTTGTGTCAACGAAGTCAACTCATTAGAGTTTAGAAGCCATAAAAAAACTATTATCAAATTCATTGGTAGCATAATATCAATTCTTTCAATTAGGTGACAGGTAGATCTCATATCAAGTCTTGACTTATTTTATTATCACGCCAACAAGACTGTCATCTATCATGAAATTACAAGTCATTTATGTCACTAGATGCAAATGCATACATCAAGGTTAATTCATGCAGCTTCCATATTCATACTGAATCCCAATTATCAATACTTCAACGATTGTGTTGTAAACAAGGAGGCCAATCATTTTTCCCACATAGTTCAATGAGGGTCACTATTCCCACATATCATAGATATCAGGGCAAATAAAAAATCATCAGATGAAATCATTAGTCATCAGGTCAAGTCCAATTTTTTTATCATAGAGAGATCTATATGACTCAATCATCGATCCAAAGTTCTAAGTCATTGTTAAGCATCATGTCCTAGCTCAGCTATATCTATCAGCCAAATCATGTCAAAATTTTGTAGCACTAAATTCAAAAATAATGACATATCCATATGAATGTATAGGTCGATTGAAAATACAAGATCAGTGCAAACATACAAGATTTTCATGCTTACAGATCTTACTGATATCTGCAACACATCTGTAGAACTGACATCTTCCAAGTGACCAGCTCATTTCAAGAACAATCCTTCATTTTTTTGTGATTAAAAATTTAACCCAACGACTTCATAATTCAGTAGAATACGTTAGAGATCCCTTGATTTAGAGTACAAATTGTTTCAGAAAACTTTGAATGATGGTCAAATTTAGTCAAACCACTAGACGCTCCTTTGAGGTTAGAATGGGAGCGTCTTTAGCTTCTTGGACGCTACCTGTGCCTTAGCATGTGAGCATCAAGGGACAAAATATCCCAAATATGCGCCTGCGTCCAGAACAGGAGCCCTAATTTTGTACAAGCTTCAGATAAGATACTTTGTTGTAATTCAGTATTATCAAATGCACATATATCGTACTTCAACATTGCAGGGATAAAATAGAAATATGAGTAAGAATATTGAGAAGGGATTCTCCCTCTGAATGGGGATCCACTTCATCCATCACCAGTCTATTTATTCTAGTGTCATGCAACAACAGATCTATTATACCTTAAACATATATCTCACATGGTCATCAACATCATGTCAAAAATATTTCATCAAGGGTTTGACTTGAAAGATTAGGGGAGCAGATAGATGTGGCATTATATCTCAAATATTGTGAACATAATAACATTTTCTATCAAGACAATACATCAAGTTAGGGTATTCAGATTTACCATATGTCATGACCACATGTAGTAGGATATCTAGAATACTAATCTCATAGTTATACCTCTATCATCATGGTTACCAATACCATGCTTATCTTGATCAATAGGATCAAGTTAGGCCATTCAATAAATCCTTACCAAAAGAGTGTCAATATCTCTTTCCTTGAGCTTTCATCATGCTTATCACAAGAAATATTGATAATATCATGTAAAGGAATTGATGAGCTAACATTCTATGTGAAATCCATCATCCATAGTATCATCTACTAGAGTCAAGGTGGTAGCCTTCTTCAAAGTATCCAAGAGATAGACGTTAGCCATACATCAAATATACCATTATGTCTAAGACCAACAACAAGTAGCCTTCAAGGAGTGCCATTTGATTATAGGAACCATATTTCCAAATCACTTTCAAATGCATGCATGAGCTATATGAGGAGTTGACATTCTCAATATATCATAGGGCTAACCTAGCCATCAATGTTACTGCTGAAATACAACATGCCATGCATACCTTTTACAATTCAGATACATGTGCACCTTCACATAGGAAGCTTGTCATCTTTTCATTAGTTTCCTCTTTACCTTTTCCAGATCTAGCTTTTCTTCCTGCACCATTTATCACATCTCATCAAGGAGGTTAGAAACATCCAGGTACTCAAAATATACATGCAAGAAGTATAAGAAATAATCATCATAATCAGATCCATAAGTCTAAACAAGAGTAAAGTCAAAGAATACTTATCTTCAATGAGAGATGATCCTCTCCCTCTTGAACTAACCTTCAAGAGCCATGCATAAACCACATAACAATGTTTCTTTCGATCAAATTTATCAGTAACCAGGCCTACTAAAATCTATCCCATTTAGGGCTTCATTTTAATCTAAACATCTTTAATTTGATCATGTAAGGATTTCATATCCATAAACCAAGGTTTCCCTCAAGTCCTAACCATCAAACCCTTATGCACTAACCGCTTTGGGTTTTCTTCATACCCTAGAATTATCTTAGTTCTCCACCATCCTCTTCTTTCTTCCATCAAAAGTGTCTCCATGGGGGTGATCTCCATGGATTTTCTTCAGACCATCTATGATTCCATGTTAATTTTTCATAGGGCTACATTGATCTTTTCTTTGATAGTTTCATTTCTTCATTAACACATTAATTTCATACCATATCATTATATCATTATTCATATCTACGCTATTATCCATCAACATATGCAACTATGTAGAAAGAAAAATAACATCATCATCTATGAAACAAAACATAAAGGAACAAAGGAAGAAAAGCATGCACCAATAGAGACACCTAGACTGGTCTGAGACCAAGTAAAAACCCACTATGGGGAAAAACCTTGCAAATTATTCTTCTTAGATCGTCATCAAATGATTCAGGAAACAAGAGTACAAAGATCCATTGATCCATATCTTCATAATGTAATAAAAACAACTAGCACATCCATAATATAACTTTAAACATACTTCTAATGTAGGATCTTGATTATGAGAACTGTAATGTACTATCACTAACTATAGTTAACTATTGGATATTGTTTTCACTGAGTTGAACTGCGACATACTGATAAATATTCTTTAGGCTCTGGACTCATGCATAGATACTGAGTGCGAGCCTTTATGGTAGATTTGGATGCTACCAGATCATTTGTGCATGATTCTATGGCAGATTTGGACTGTGGAAATTCCAATCTCCGGAACTCATCAATAATACCTATGTGCCAGCATTTGTGGGTTCCTAGATGCACCCATAAGCTTATGTTCTAGTGTCAAGGGAATAACTCTGCCTGATCTGGTTCTGAATCCCTAGACGCACCCTCAACTTACGTGCCCGCATCTGAGAAACATAAAGCCCTAGATCAGAGTGAGCCTCACTCCTGTGATTTTGGACCCTTGCACGAACACTTTCTGTCAAACTTGTGCGAGCCAAGACAAAACACGAAAATAGAAGATAGCTAGATCAATGTGTGAGAATGAGCTTGAGGTCGCTTCTATTTATAGGATTTCATGAGGGTCCACTTGGGGTTGAGGCCAAATTAACCAGTTCCACATGTTCTTAGGCCGACCCATTCCAATATACATTAATAAATAAAATAATTCAAAAATTAACTTTCGCTTAACCGAATAGGGTGATCTTTAGGTCATTTTTTCTCCTCTGGAAAAGAGGAATCTAATGTAATTATGATCTTTGTCATCTGATTTTTCCAAGGTGTAATTTGACCCTAGGTGCAAAAGCTAACACTCCCTCTCAACTAGGAATAGTTCCACTTGCCAATATCTCCTCATCGATCAATATGCCATTTTGATATATTCAAGCATCATCACGTATTTCCATTGATCATCTCTGTCATGTTATCGTCATGTTGTTATCTTACATCATTACAAGTCATCAATGTAATTCTCATGCTTATCATGCATATCTCTTGATTGTTTCTGCTTGTATGCTGAACAGTCTCGGATCTAGAAGAAGAAGAATTTGTCACTAGAGGGGAGCTTAGGCTACCACCCTTTATCCATCATGCTACTACTCTGAATCTTTGCCAGCGCGCTACTACCAGGAGTATCATCATTAGAGAGAAAATCATCAAGGACTACGTCTCAACCTATAACCACATCAAGGAGTACATCTCAACCGAGAATCTCATGGGGTAGCTATAGATCTACAACCCCATATCGATCAATAGGATATCAAAACATGTTGGGGAGCCTATATCGACCCTGGTAATACATTGGGGAGCTTAATCTCAACCCGGAACCACATAGGGTTATCTAAAACCATCCTATTTCCTACTAATATTCCCATCGATGATCCTGAATAGTCATGTGGTAGAACACTTACATCATAATCGTCTTGGGTTTTACACCACTCTCAACCTATTGGAAAAACGAGGAGCAATATTCCCAACAAGCCTTGCTTGTGGGTATGATACCAACTAGGGTATACTCTGAAAATAACAAATAGGGGATCAACATTCTTCAACCCTATGAAGATAAGGGAGCAACATCTCTAACCCTGTGGGTAAAATATAGGGCTCATACCCTATTCTACAGAGTTCCCTCAACCCTAGGAGCCCTCTATCTCAATTCCTCACCCTAGGAGCTCAGAGAGGGAGGAAGAGTTGGCTCAGTGTCCTCAAGCAACGCTGCTCTCATCACACTCAAATCTAGTATATGCTTGTATCAATAGCAGTTGATTCCTGTTCATACAAGACATCAAATCAATTATTATGTTAGAACATAAATATTCATATAAATCACAAAAGGATATCATAATCATCCTCCCTCTTAAGGAGATGTCAATCACAAGCTAATATTGTCTCTAAAAACTCCACTATCTCAATATATGGAGGTATATTAGTCCCAACTATATATATGGGATTCTATGAAATCACAATGTATCCATGTCATATCCATATCATGCTCAGAAAAATCTCTAAGGAGCTTCTTCATCCTGCCTCACAACTATCCATGCTAGCAACATCGTAATGGACCTCTCATCCAATATATCATGGCAGATCTCATATTGAGGCAACATCCAAATACGCTCATCAATAATAATCCCAAATATCAACAATACATCCATGCATTCACATATCATAGGAGAAATATCTCATCCTGAAAAATAGAATGTTTCATTCAGATATTTCAAAGGATGTTTGGTGGCAACTCTATGTGAATGGAGTAGCTCAATCATGAATTTAATCAGGTCCTATACACATCATATACAAATGGATGTTAAAAACAGAACATCAATGCTTTGATCAACTGTTAGATTCCATGTCAATTTCAACAAAGTTTTGAACTTTAAATCAAAGTGTCTAAGGATTTACATTTCCATTACACAAAAACATTTTTCCACAACTTTGTAATATAGAATTTCTTTCCCAAATTCCAGAAATAATTTCATCATGCCATGATAGATCATTTCAAGCTTCAGAAGCCTTATCCCTTTTTCTTAGCTCATCAAAGGCTTATCACTTGTCAAGTGTAGACCATCAATATGTAAAACCAAAGCCATAATAAAAATAAATGCCATACCTTGGAACTCATCATCCTGACTTTGTTAGATAATTGTCAAATATGGAAAAATCTGAATCGGGGAGCTTGCATCATGCAAAGCTCTCTGCAATCATAATTCCTTACCAAGCCAACATAACCGGCCTTACATAAACCAATGTTGTGTTAACGAAGTCATCTCATTAGAGTTTAGAATCCATACCAAAAATATTATCAAATTCATTGATAGCATAGTATAAATTCTTTCAACGAGGCGACAAGTAGAGCTCATATCAAGTGTCGACTTCTTTTATTATCATGCCAAAAAGATTTTCATCTATCATTTATGTTACTAGATGAAAATGCATACATCACAGTTAAGTCATGTAGGTTCCATATTCATACTAAATCACAATTATCAATACTTCAACCATTGAGCTATAAACAAGGAGACCAATATTTTTTCTCACATAATTCTTTGAGGGTCACTATGCCCACATAAAATAGATATCAGGGAAAATAAAAAATCATCAGAAGCAATCATTGGTCATCAGGTCAAGTCCAATTTTATTATCATAGAGAGATCTATATGACTCAATCATTGATCCGGATTTCTAAGTCATTATTAAGCATCATGTCCCAACTCATCTATATCAATTAGCCAAATCATGTCAAACTTTTGTAGCACTAACTTCAAACATAATCACATATCCATATGAATGTCTCTTCAATTGCAAATACAGATAAGTTCAAACATACAAGCTTTTCATGCTTACAGATCTTACTGATATCTACAACACATATGTAGAACTGACATATTCCAGGTGACCATCTAATTTCATTCACAATCCTTCATTTTTCTGTGATCAGAAATTTAACCCAGAAAGTTCATAATTCAATACAATATGTCATAGATCCCTTGATTCAGAGTAGAGACGGTTTCATAAAACTTTGAATAATGGTCAACTATGGTCAAAGCCATGGATGCTCCCTTCATGTTAGCATAGGAGCCTCTTTAGCTTTTTAGATGCTACCTAGGCCTCAGCATGTGAGCATCCAGGGACAAAATCTCCTAGATCTATGCCTGAATCCTAAACAGGAACCCTAATTTTTTACAAACTTTAGATCAGAGACTTTGTTGGAATTCAATACTATCATATGCACATAGATCGTACTTCAACAATGCAGAAAGAAAACAACAATATGAGTAAGAATCTTGAGAAGAGATTCTCCCTCTGACTGGGGATCCACTTCATCTATCACTAGTTAGTTTCTTCTAGTGTCATGCAACAACAGATCTGTTAGATTATAAGCATATATCTCACATGGTCATCAATATGATTTCAACAATCTTTCATCAAGGGTTAGTCTTGAAATATTAGGGCAACAGATAGATGTGACATTATATCTCAAAGATTGTGAACACAATAACATTTTCTATCAAGTAAATACATCAAGTTAGGGCATTCAGTTTCACCATATTCCATGACCACAAGTAGTAGGAGATCTAGAATATTAATCTCATAGTTATACCTCTATCATCATGGTTACCAATACCATGCTTATCTTGATCAATAGGATCAAGTTAGGTCATTCAATAAATATTTACCAAAAGAGTGTCAATCTCTCTTTCCATGAGCTTTCATCATGCTTATCACAAGCATTATTGATAACATCATTTAAAGGAATTGATGAGCTAACCTTTTATGTGAAATCCATCATCAATATTATCATCTACTAGAGTCAAGGTTCTAGCCTTCTTAAAAGTATCCAAGAGATAGATGTTAGCCATACATCAAGTATACAATTATGTCCAAGACCAATAGAAAGTAGCCTTCAAGGAGTACCATTTCATCATAGGAACCATATTTCCAAATTACTTTCAAATGCATGCATGAGCTATATGAGGATTAGACATTCTCAACATATCATAGGGCTAACCTAGCCATCTATGTTACTACTAAAATACAACATGCCATGCATACCTTGTAGTATTCAAATACTTATGCACCTTCACATAGGAAGCTTGTCATATTTTCATTAATTTCCTCTTTACCTTTTCCAGTTCTAGCTTTTCTTCCTGCGCCACTTATCCCATCTCATCAAGGAGGTTAGAAACATCCAAGTACTCAAAAAATACATGCAAGAAGTATAAGCAATAATCATCATAATCAGATCCATAAGTATAAATAAGAGTAAAGTTAAGGAATAATTATCTTCAATGAGAGATGATCTTCTCCCTCTTGAACCAAACTTCAATAGCCTATCATAGACCACATAAAAATGTTTCCTTCAATCAACTTTATAAGCAACTAGGCCTACTAAAAAATATCCCATTTTGGGCTTCATTTTAATCTAAACATCTTGACTTTGATAATGTAAGGGTTTCATATCCATAAACTAAGGTTTCTCTCAAACCCTAACCATCAAACCATTATGCACTAACTTCCTAGGGTTTTATTCATAGGCTAGAATTATTTGAGGTCTCCACCATCCTCTTCTTGCTTCCATCAAAAGTGTCTCCATGGGGGTGATTTCCATGGCTTTTCTTTAGCCCAACTCTAATTCCATGTCAATTTTTCATAAGGATACATTGATATTTGCTTTGATAGTTGAATTTCTTCATTAACACATTAAGTTCACCCCATATAGTTATATCATTATTTGTATTTACACCATTATCCATCAACATATGCAAATATGTATATATAAAAATAGCATCATCATCTATGCAGCGAAACATAAACGAATAAAGGAAGAAAAGCATGCACACATAGAGACACCAAGATTGGTTCGAGACCAGGGAAAAAACAATTATGGGGAAAACCCTTGAAAATTCTTCTTCTTATATTATCATCAAATGATTCAACAAACAAGAGTAAAATGATCCATTGATCCATATCTTCATAATGCAATAAAACAACTAGCACATCCATAATATAACTTTCAACATACTTCTACTAAAGGATCTTGATTCTGAGAACTATAATGTATTGTCACTGATTGTAGTTAACTGTTAGATATTATTGTCACTTATTTTAACACTGTCGAACACTATGAAATACTGATAAATCTTATTTAGGCTATGGAATCATTTGTTGAGATTCAACAAGATGATGAAGCTTAGTTAAAATCAGTCACCTTCACTAAGTGGGCCCGCAAGCTATTTTTAGGTGTAAGTCTATTTTTAGACTATGTCGATTTTTAGACATGGTGCTCATATTTCAGAAGTTGCAGGATGTTATTTGTCGATGGTTGGTCAAGTTGGAAAAATATATTAAATTCTATTTTTAGAATATTGGGCGAAGTCTATTATAAATCGTCGATCTAAAAATAGAAGTGTCGATTATTAGAAACTCTTAATAATAATCCGACAATAAACATCAACTTATTCTCTTGGAGCACTTAATTTTAGTGTACAGATTTGTCAAATCAGTGGGTTGAAGGAATTAATCAATTCCTAGGGTTTACTAGTGGTTCATGCATGGAGGACTCAGTTAGAACTGAAGTGGCAAAGTTATGACAGAGTTGGAAGAGTAGTTAATGGAGTTGTTATTCAATTTAACTCAGTTATTGGAGTTAAACTCAGTTGAGCTAGTTGTATCTAGTCTAACTGAATGATACACTAGTGAGAGTTAAGTGAATTAGTTAGTTAATTAATTCACAACTAATAACTCACTAACAAATGAACAGAAAAAACAGTTAACTACAGTGCATGTTAGTTCCAGTTGAGACTCAGTGGAGAGATAGGTGAAAGGGTAAGATGGACTATCCGTTGTGACTATAGTGATGCATTGATTGCACCACACACACATCGAAGTTGCCAATGAGGATTGAGCAGTCAAGGCAAGGTACATTCGAATTCATTCAGGGGTCTTCTTCAACAGGGATTGCGCAGTGGATGCAAGCTATTAGGTGGCAAGAAATCAGTGCATGGATTTGCATATTTCTTCTGATTAGTGTGTGACGATTGATTGTACTGAGAGCTTGATGTACTAAGCTTTGTATGAGATTGTTACATGATCTCCATGATACATAATATATGATAGTTTGGGTTTTCAGCTTCAGGCTTTCCCGTTAAGCAACTATGTTATGTGCAATTGTTTTTATTGCTTCAAGTGTTTGCAATTGATTTTAATTTCCGCAAAAGATTAACAGTGGAAGGATTCTGTATTTAGAAATAAGATAAATATTGTTAGCTCAATAGAATCTGGATATATACATGCATATCTTGTATATAATTTCTACATGGTATCAGAGCAGTGTTAATTCTTGAAGATTGAAATTGTGAAGAATTGTTGAGTTTGTGCTGGTGGACAATTCGAATTTGTTGCAGAAATTTCTTGGTGCGACAGTTGAGTATACATTGAAATGTCTTTCAATGGGTTGTGATTGGAGTATGCCCTTGATGGCAGCTCGAGTTACATAGCCTGGAAGGATAGGATGGAGGAGCTGTTGGAGGATAATGGACTGAAGGAGTTCATCGATAACGATGTTCCTAAGCCGGGATATAGCGATGCTACATTACTTGACGCATGGCAAAAGAAGGTAGAAAAGACAAGAAGAATTATGTTGGAAGGTGTGAAGGACCGTATTGTGTCCAACCTTCATGGGAAAGCCACTCCATTTGCAATGTGGAAGGCTTTGACATATTTTTTCCAAAGCAGCAGTGACCAGAGGAAGTTGGCGCTGAAAGATAAGCTCAGAAAAATAAAAATGGAGAAGGGCGACAATATTCCAAAATATCTCATGAAGTTTGTCCACTATAGGGATGAACTGGGAAGTGTGGGGATTACTGTTGATGATGAAGACTTGGTGATATTGGCTCTCCTTGGGCTTCCGAAGAGTTGGCATAGCTATGAAGACTCTGTCAATGGACGAGAGAAATTGCCGAGATGGGAGCGACTTTGGTCGAATCTTGTGCAGGAGGAGATAAGGCGAAGTACCAGGGATGGCTCTTCATCGAAGAATGAAGATGAAGAGAATTGTGCTTTGGCTACCAAATCAAGGAAAGGGAAGGGGAAGAAATTTCCTTCAAAATCTGAAGCTAAAGGCAAGAAGCAGGATTTGTCCAAGGTGAAGTGTTTTCACTATCACGAACATGGGAATTTCGCCACTAACTGCCCACAGAAGAAGAAGAACAAGAAGGCTACTGGAGATGCAGTTGGAGAGGCCTTAACCTCGCAATCTGAACTTTATTTCTCTTTGATCGCATGCTTGGTTTCAAGCTCTATGGGATCGGTGTAGTATATTGATAGTGGTGCATCTTTTCATATGACGGGAGACAAGGAGTTGTTTAGTGACTTGGAGGAGAAGGACCTTCAAATGCATATAGAGATGGGTGACGATGGTCGATACAGTGCGACTGGCATTGGGACCATTACCTTTGAGGGGGAGTCAAGTAATCCATTTCTGTTGAAAGATGTTATGCATGTTCTAGGTCCGAAGAAGAACTTGGTCTCGGTCGTAATTTTGGAAGACAAAGGTTATGACGTTGTTTTTAGCGATGGAAAAGCTTTCCTGTGACACAAAACAACGGGTCAAACCAGGAGGATAGGGATTTGAGTTAAGAATCTCTACAAGCTGGAGATAGATGGATGCGCTGCAATGATGGGAAAAGTAGAATAAGTGGTGAGCTGGGATGAGGGCGAATTATGGTACAGGAGATTGGGCCATCTTCACCATGGCGCTTTGAAGATTTTGCAGCAGATTTCTACTGGACTTCCCAGGGGTACTCTTGCGTAGTCAGATAAGTGCAAGGGATGTACTATGGGTAAGTTTGTGTAGACCACCTTTCATGAGAAGGAGAACCGTGCTTCGGTGATCCTGGAGAGAATTCACACATATGCGTGTGGACCTTTCTCGGTTGCTTCAACAGAAAAACACAGGTATTATGTTATATTTGTTGATGAATATTCTCATAGATGCTGAATCTTCTTCATGCAGAAGAAGAGAAAAACATTCTCAAAGTTCTGTGAGTTTAAAGCATTGGTGGAGAAGGAGTCGGGGAAGCAAGTGAAAGCTCTACGGAGTGATAATGGTGGTGAATATATCTCGGGCGAATTCAAAGAATTCTGTAGAAAA
Organism: Pinus albicaulis; assembly: GCA_034641835.2. Lineage (NCBI taxonomy): Eukaryota > Viridiplantae > Streptophyta > Pinopsida > Pinales > Pinaceae > Pinus > Pinus albicaulis. The sequence goes on from CM076570.1 coordinate 836,090,197, forward strand.
GAAGGAATTTGAAGAGAACTCATAGCGCCTCATAACCCACAGCAGAATGGGGTCGCAGAGAGGAGGAATAGAATGATCGCAGGTGCTGCATGAGCTATGATTGAGAGGGAGATACACTTGCATGCAGAGGAGGAACTTCTTGTTCCCAAAGATGAGCCTCTATATGTGGATCAGATATAGGAGGAGATTCATGGAGTGGAGGAGTCCACTCATGCATAACCAAACATCAGACAAGGCAGAAAGCGTACCACAGAAGATGAGAGACTGAAGCTTGATGCGGCACAAAATGTAGGAGTCCCTACATCATAGCACATACAAAGATAGTCACCTGACCGATTTACTGGATACATGACTCTTATGAGCAAGTGTATCATGACAGAGCCATCTTCTTTTGAAGAATCAGTGCAGGAGCCCACATGGGTAGATGCCATGGTGGAGGAGTATGACTCCATTGTCAAAAATAGTGCTTGGGAGATTGTTCCAAGGTCGGTGGGAAAATCAGTTGTAGGATCAAGATGGATCTACAAGGTAAAGAAAACTGCTGATGGGAGCGTTGAGAAGTATAAGGCAAGATTTGTTGCCCGAGGCTTCTTACAGATCGAGGGGATTGATTATGAAGAAACCTTTGCACCTGTCGCACGGTATTCTTCCATAAGGACCATCCTTGCTCTCTCAGCGCAGATGGGTTGGAACATTCATCAGATGGATGTGAAGACTGCGTTCCTTAATGGGATCATTGAGGAAGAGGTGTACATTGAGCAGCCTGAAGGATTTGAGATCTTAAGCAACGATTCGCATGTGTGCAGACTCAAAAGAGCGTCGTATGGGCTGAAACAAGCACCTCGTGCTTGGTACACACGGATCGACAACTATTTCAGTAGACTTGGCTTCACCAAGAGTGAGGCGGATGCAACATTGTACCAAATTGTGGTGGAGGGTAAGATTTTAATCATTGTTCTTTATGTTGATGTTTTAATACTAATGGGTGATGAGAAGTTCATACACTCATGCAAGGCAGATCTTGCAAAGGAGTTTGAGATGAAGGATTTGGGCCTCCTTCATTATTTCCTTAGATTGGAAATATGGCAGCTTGAAGGTGAACTGTTTGTGTGTCATGGAAAGTATGCTCGGGAGATACTTGAGAAGTTTCACATGCAAGGCTACAAGCCTATCGACGCTCCTCTTCCAGGAAATTGGAGGAAAGAGGATGCTACATTGGCAAAGGTAGTGGATGCCACTGTTTATCGACAGTTGGTGGGTTTGCTTATGTATTTAGTTAATACAAGACCAGACATATGATATGCGGTGAACTAGCTTTCACAAGCGATGGTTAAGCCTACCAAGCTCTTTTGGAAGGCATGCAAGCATGTCCTTTGGTATCTCAGGGGCACATTTGAGTATGGTTTATGGTACAGAAAAACGGATGAGGTGAAGTTGCATGGCTTCATGGATGCAGATTGGGCAGGCAGCCCAACGGACAGAAAGAGCACATCAGGAGGGGTTTTCAGTATCGAATCTACAACAATTTCCTGGCATAGCAGGAAACAAAGATCCGTGGCACTTAGTTCAGCGGAAGCAGAATACATGGAAGCAAGTCAAGCTGCATGTGAGGCTATCTGGATGAGGAAGATCCTGGTCAGTTTGTTCGGTTCACATTTAGATCCTACAAGATACATTGTGATAATCATAGTTGCATTAAACTCTTGATTAATCCTGTGTTTCATGATAGATCTAAACATATTGATATCCGGTATCATCATATCAAAGATTGTGTGCAGCAGAAGATCATGTTGCTTCAGTACATTCTTACAGAAGATCATGATGTAGATATTCTGACAAAGGCGCTTGGTAGGAGAAAATTCGAATACCATAGAGGCAGGATTGGGGTGAAGGATAATCCCTATCTTGTTGAGAGGGAGTGTTGAGATTCAACAAGATGATGAAGCTTAGTGAAAATCAGTCACCTTCACTAAGTGGGCCCACAGGATGTTTTTAGGTGTAAGTCTATTTTTAGACATGGTGATCATATTTCAGAAGTTGCAGGATGCTATTTGTGGATGGTTGGTCAAATTGGAAAAATAGATGAAATTATATTTTTAGAATATTGGGCGAAGTCTATTTATAGATCGTCGATCTAAAAATAGAAGTGTCGATTATTATTAGCTCTTAAAAATAATCCGACAATAAACATCAACTTATTCTCTTGGAGCACTTAATTTCAGTGTACAGATTTGTCAAATCAGTGGGCTGAAGGAATTACACAATTCCTAGGGTTTACTGGTGGTTCATGCATGGAGGACTCAGTTAGAACTGAAGTGGCAAAGTTATGACAGAGTTGGAAGAGTAGTTCATGGAGTTATTGTTCAGTTTAACTCAGTTATTGGAGTTAAAATAAGTTGAGTTAGTTATATCTAGTCTAACTAAATGATACACTAGTGAGAGTTAAGTGAATTAATTAGTTAATTAATTCACAACTAATAACTCACTAACAACTGAACAGAAACAACAATTGACTACAGTGCATGTCAGTTCCGGTGGAGACCCAGTGGAGAGATAGGTGAAAGGGTAAGATGGACTATCCGTTGTGACTATAGTGATGCATTGATTGCACCACACACACATTTGAATTTCCAATGAGGATTATGTATTCAAGGAAAGGTAGATTCAAATTCATTCAGGGGTCTTCTTCAGCAGGGATTGCGCAGTGGAGGTAGGCTATCATGTGGCAAGAAATTAGTGCATGGATTTGCATATTTCTTCTGATTAGTGTGTGACGATTGATTGTACTGAGAGCTTGATGTACTAAGCTTTGTATGAGATTGTTACATGATCTCCATGATACATAATATATGATAGTTGGGGTTTTCAGCTTCAGGCTTTCCTATTAAACAACTGTGTTATGTGCGATTGTTTTTATTGCTTCATGTGTTTGAAATTGATTTTAATTTCCACAAAAGATTAACAGTGGAAGGATTATATATCTAACAAGAAGATAAATATTGTTAGATCAGGAAAATTTGGATATATACATGCATATCTTGTATATAATTTCTACATCATGCAGAGATACTAAGTGCGAGTGTCTATGGAAAATATGGATGCTACCAGATCATTCTGTGCATGATTTTATGGCATATTTGGACTGTGAAAACTTCAGTCTCCCTTACGCACCCATAATACCTTTGTGCCAGCGTATGTGGGTTCTTGGATGCACCCATAAGCTTTTGTGCCAACGTCAAGGGGCTAACTCAACCCTATCTAAATCTGAAGCCCTGGACTCACCCTCGACTCACTATGCCTGCCTCTATGGATCGCTGGATGCATGCATACCTTTGTGCCAGCATCCCGGGAAGAGATACTATGTTATGTGCCTGCCTCCGAGAAATAGAAAACCCTAGACCAGAGTAAGCCTTGCTCCTATTATTTTAGACCCTTTCACGCTTTTCGTTAGACCTGTGCTTGCCAAAACAAAACATGAAAATAGAAGATAGCTAGATCAATGTTTGATAATGAGCTTGAGGTCAATTCTATTTATAGGCTTTCATGAGCGTCCACTTAGGGTTTTGGCTGACTTAACCAGTTCCACATATGCTTCGGCTAACCCATTCCATTATACATTAATAAATAAAATAATTCAAAAATTAACTTTCGCTTAACCAAATGGGGTGATCTTTAGGTTGTTTTTGGTCCTCTCGAAAAGAGGAATCTAATGCAATTATGATCTTGGTCATATGGGATGTCCAAGGTGGAATTTGACCCTAGATGAAAAAAATAACAAACATGGTGCAGTTCGAGCCAAGGAAGAGACAATAGTAGGGTTTTGTAGAAGTGAGAATTTCTAGAGAAATTTTCAAGATGTTTTCCAGTTTTCCAAAGTCGAGAAAGGGAAGTTGTATTTTGTAGTGTGAGTTGCCCAATTTTCAAGTGTGAGTTGCTAGAAGGAGGATTGATTCAACAACTAGTGCCCAGATCTTTTCCCCATAGGCTAAGGGAATTGTTTACAGAGGTAGATGAAGGCAGAATGACTCATCTGGAGGTGTTCCAGAGGAAGATCAAATTTTATTGAGCAAGTAGTGTGCATTTCCAATCTATAAGTGTGAATTAGTAGGGAAGTGTGAGTTTTCCAAAGAGGCTAGATCGAGTAGTTGTGAGGGAAAAGGATTTTCCCAGTATATTTCCAGTGGAGATAAATTGTCAGAGGATTTCCAATTGAGCATATAGTTCTAATCCTCTATTTTACTGCATAATAGTATAACCCTCATCTACTACACTAGTTTTAACTTCGGGGTTTTTGTAGGGACCTTTTTCCAAAAATAGCGGTGTCATTTTTATTGTGTGTGCATATATTTATCATTGCCTTAATTTTGTTTCTGCAACATATTTTTTATTGTTAAGAATTACACTGTTAACTATTCACTATTTTCCCTAATAATAATTACTAAAGACAAATAAATTGTTAAAGTTAAGAGAATAATTTCTAGTTGTTGCAGTTGAAGGAATTTTCACATGGTATAAGAGCATTGAAGATCATATCAGAGGCTTAGAGGTGAAGGAATCAAGTTTTGAGTAGTTTTCGAGGGAGATATGAAGCACCAGTTTTTATATCTGTGCAGGCCAAGCTAGGGATGTGAATTGCAGAGGTAGGAAGATCGATGTCCAATTTAGGTGAAGGAAAAGTTTAATTTTGCCTCAGATATGTTGCAATAGACAGTAGGATTATTGGACAGGTTTTCCAATGAGAAAATATGTGTGTTCGCAAAGTAGATCTAGTGTAGTGATTTTGTAGCAAGGGTTTTGCAACAACATATCAACATAGGGAAGGAAGAGAAAAGAACACAAAGAGGGAATTTTCTTTATATTACTCAAAGGGTTTCCAATTTTATAGAGGAGGAAAGGAAGTCATAATTTCTAGTAGCAGAAGGTCGTAGCAAACTTACAAGTCTATCCAGTGCATGCTTAGGGGTCAAAAATATGTGTGCATGTACCAGAGAAGGACATCTAGAAGGTAGAGAGAGTTTCCCAGAAGAGGAGCATCAGGTAGTATGATTTTCAAGGACACTGGAGGAAAGTGTAGAACCAAATCTACACATTTCCAGCTAGGAGTGAGAGAGCAAGAGGAGGGTCTATTTAATCTACCAAAAGGAGATGGATATTTCCAGTGTATATTTCTCCAGTTTATTTGAGTTTCACAGAGATGGACACAAAAAGACTCAGATATTAGGACAAACTTTAGGTAGCCTCTAACTTTGGTGTCTGGAAAGCGAGGAAAAAATTCCTATTGGATGAGCATGGCTTGAAGGAATTTGTGAAAAATGTAATGGAGGAGTCGCCAAGTCCACAATAATTGGAAACCTTCAAGAAAGAGATGGCCAAGACCAAAAGGATGGCCCTAGATGGATTTCAAGATCATATTTTCTTGCATATTGCAGATAAGCATACAAAAAAGGAGTCGAGACATGTGGGATGTTGTTGTGAATTTGTACAGAGATCCATTTGAGAATTGAAAAATGATTCTCAAGGAGAAGCTGAGGTCAGTAAAAATGGAGAAGGGTGAAGATGTTACATCCTACCTCACTAAGATACAGGGAATCAAAGATGAACTTGCAGCTGTAGGAGATAAACCATCAAATAATGAGTTGGTGCACATGAAACTTAAAGGGTTCTACAAGGAGTGGCGTACATTTGTGCAAGTTATTTCTAGGAGAGGAACACTTCCAAGTTGGAAGTGCCTATGGAGTGACTAAGGCTCAACCTCGCAGATGGTACTATATGCAGTAGTAGTAAGGGACCAAAGGTGGAGAAGGAAGAAGAGAATGTATCCCTTGCAGGTAATTAAAGGTGAAGAAAGGTCCTATTCAGGGACAAGACTCACAGGGAGAGAAGAAGAAGAAGGAATTATCGAAGGTCAAGTACTTCAGATGTGGTGAGCTTGGTCACTAAGTCACCTAGTGTCCAAAGAGAAAGAAGGAAATGAAGGGGCAACAAACAACAATTTTGGAAGAGACCGATGAGTTGACCTTTGTATTGGAGGAATTCACATTGATAGTAGAAATACCTCTAGATGGAGGAGGAGCATGATGCTTAAGATGACCAGATTAGGAAAGGTCCATGGAAGAGAAATAGGAAGTCCATATCAAATCTAGTTGTTGTATATTCTTCACATGGATCATTACCTTCACTATATGAGCCCACAATATCTGAAGGATTGAAGTGTCAACAGGGCAGAGTCATATCTTGAGGGAAAGTGTAGAGCTAGTTGTAGTCAGATACCTGAGAGACAGTTGCAGACCTAGTTGGGTGCAATCAAGTGCTTATTAGACAATGCATATCTAGTTTTAGTTAGATAATTAAGGACAGGTGCAGATCCAACTGCAGTGACATAGTAGATAAATATGAGCTTGAGACTTAGAGGGAGTCTAGCTTCAGAGGGAGAAACTCTATGGAAGCATGATCTATAGGTTATGAGGTGGTCAATACACAAAATTGAAACGGTAGTAGCAGCGCAGGGTACTAGTAGTCTAAGATCAGAGATTGATTCAACTACAGTTGGTGGCAGGCGAATCAAAGTATGCATAGTAGCATGGTGGAAAATGTTTTCCAAGTTGAATTATTCACAATGAATTCTAGTGACATGGGTCAGATCGGTTTAATATGTGAAGAAAGGAGGTATAAAATATGTCAGACATCAACAACGTGGATCAATCCATCTATGGGTTGTTCATCAGGGAGAATATTAGTAGAATGGAGAGTGGAGAAGACCTTCCTTTCTAAGAGGGAGTGTTGTTTTTTGATGGATATGGTAGTATTAGACATGTGTTCTAGCCTCTAAGGTGTCAGAGAGGCTAAGGAACATGACATCTCCAAAACCCACAAAATTTTTCGAGACAAAACACTTAGAAAACTCTTAATTAAGTTAATTGATCAATAATTAAAAAGTTCCTAAGTCTAACTTGGAAAAAATGATTAATTAATGGGTATTAATTGAGAAAATCAATTTTTCTCTAGAGACTCCCAGAAAATTAATTTGATAAATTTTAGGTTGATCTAAGCCATCGATCATGATTATATTTTGGTTGTTTATGTTATAACGAGAGATTATAAGATCAGGTTGAAGGGATTGGAGATGACACAATTTACATCAAGTGAGAAATACAGTTCAAATTACCCAGTTCACAGTATTTAGCAAGGTGCAGTTCGAGCCAAAGCAAATATAGTAGTAGGGGCTTGCACTAGTGAGGATTTTCAAAGAAATTATCTAGAGGTTTTCTATTTTTCTAGAATCAGGAAAGGGAGGTTGAATTATCCAACAGGGAGGTCGTATTATGCAGTATGAGATTCCCATTTTTCTAGTGCGAGTTGTCGGAAGGAGGATTGATTTAGCAACTAGTTCCCGGATCTATTCCCGGGAGGTTGAGAAATTTTTTTACAGAGGCAAAGGAAGGTAGGAGGACTCATTTAGAGGTGTTCTGGAGGAAGAATGAATTTTCTCCAGCAAGTAGTGCACTTTTCTATTCCAGAAGTGTGAATTAGCTTGAAAGCGTGATTTTTCCAGTGAGGCCATATGGAGTAGCTGTGACGGAAAAGGATTTTCCAATTATATTTCCAATGGAGATAAATTGTCTGAGGGTTTCTAGTTGGGAATAAAGTTGTAATTCTATATTTTGTTGCATAATAATAAAACCATCATCTGCTACATTGGTTTATATGCCATATCCATAATATACTAAGACTAGTTTACATTAATTTTAAGTATTTCACAAATATGTTGAAGTTGTAAGAATAATGTTTTCATTTGAAACAAAAAAATAAAGCGTAGTGTCAAAGATAATATTTATTTTAAGTAAATACATATATAATATAGATAATGTTTTTTTTAATAAAATATATCAATTTTGAATATGGGTGGGAATGATAATAATCATTACTCCCAACCACTCAAGGCAAATCTAATTAACATTTATAAATATATATCTATAATCAAATAACATATAAATATACTTACTATAATTTTGACACTTGGAATTTCACTCACAATTAATTACAAAAAAACATTACAATATCACCCATACCCATGTAAGAGAAAATTCGGTAGAGTCAACCAGACATTCAAATAAGACAAATAAGTCAAGCTTGAGTTTGGGGAAAATCCAGCTCAACCACTTCAACTTGTAGTTTCTCGGTGACATGGTGGTACCAAGATTTTAATTGTGCGATGACTTCCCCAAACTGTGCGATGGGATCAAGATGGAAGTGGACTCTAGCCTCCATTAATGTACTTCTACATATTATGCATGTTCACCACCAGATCTTCCTTGGTGGTGATCTACCTGAGTTGGTCCAAGTATTCTTCAACCTCCTGTCTCACTTTGTTCCTACCTTTAGCTTCGGTGAGTGAGCCAATTGAAAGGATCATGTGTGATTTCACCATAAAATCCACACTATTTTATAATCATGCATATAAGGCCTGAATGTTGGCAATGAATGAGCTGAGTTGTTTGTTACTCTAGATGAGCATCTGAACTTGTTCTTTCTCCAACTCAGCCTGTTGCCTTGCTTTGTTTACCAATTTGGATGGTGCCCCTTTGTGTTGCATTGACCACCCATGCACGACAAAAATGATTGCATGAACGACCTTGAGGAATTTAGTATTATCTTTGCACTTTGTTTGCATGTCATGCAAGCGAAAAACTGCTTTATGCACGGTGAAAATATCTTCATAAAGGTTCTGCATCATATCTCCCAACGTCGACACTTCACCAAGTATGGTTGACTTAAGTTCTTCCAGATATACCCATGTGGGTGCTGCTTTCTTGACCTTTGCTCATAGCTGCTCAATTTGTTTCCTTGTAGCCTATAAGTTCTTTTCCATATGTTTATTCTCAACCATTAGATACTTTGTGTTTGACTTGGTAGCACCTGCAAAGGCCAATCTGGATGCAGCAATGGCTTCCTCCTGGTATCTGTCACAATCACCCTTTCCCTTATGAACGCAAGAGATGTAATATTGTTCGGAAAGTGTTTCTTACTTGCTTGTACAGTCATCTTCTGATGCTCATTATAATTTAGATTGTATGTATCCATGACCATACCATCATCAAGAGCAACCATTTCCTCCTCTTTGCTTGTAGCTTGCTCTGCTGTCGGAGGAGGGGGGGATTGAGTAGGGATTTCCTGCGTGGAAGGAACGAGATCAACATCTTGGTTTAGTTGCTCCAGTTCCACCTCCAAGTCTTGAATTAAAATCATTTCATCAATTTCTTGAGCAATTTCCTTCTCTTGCAACTATTTTCTCTCTTCTTCTCATAGCCGGTTTTGTTCCTCTTCTTCTGCTTTCTTCCGTGTTGCTTCTTCCTCTTCTGTTATATGTCTTTATTCTTCTTCTTCTTTCTAAATTTCTTCTTCTATTCTCCTCTGATATTGTCCTTCCCTATTTTTTAGGTCTTGTTCCTGATTCCTTTGTTTCCTCTTCTTTTCTGATGCTATGGATTCTTTCAGAATGATCTAATATTCTTTCATTTTGCGGTTCCGTTCTTCCATGAGACTATGCACAACTTTTTTCTTCCCCTTTTCACACACTGTGTCGCACCTTTCTACTAGTTTTGCTTCTGGAGTGACCTCTCTTTGTGGAGTAAGCTATTATGTACCTATGAAGCTGACTGGTTTGTGGGGCTTTGATGCATTGTAACAATTCTTCATCCTCTCCTCCTCATGTCTGTAAAATGTCTTGCTCAGCCATTGGAAATGAATGTTTTCACAACATTATTTGCAAACATTCCTAGGATCATACAGATTGAAGTCCAAATGACTAAATGTGAATTTATCTATCTCCTTGCCTTCGGTGTTAGAAACCTTCAATTTTTTTATTTATTTATTTTTATCTCGTACAATACAATTTGCAAAGAAATACCAGACCAAGGTTATTTCTTCTTCCTCTGCAAAACTATTGATAACCATGTGGACATATGATAAACAACTTCTTGCAGGACCAACTTATCGGTGGCATATCTCGGTAAAATATGTGAAGACTTCTAACCACCAAACACTCTAAGGAATGTGCCATCTGTTGAGGCCACCAATCTGCTAATTCTGACACTGCTTCCATTTCCCCACATAACATGCAAGGTGGCTCTTCCTCAAAGATAATCTTGTATAATGGAATGAGGAAGTGATTAATTAAATTTTCCATTACTCCTTTATAGTTTCACTCTGAAAGAAGCTTGCAGTAAATTTGCACAACATGTTCATTTAGTGACCAAGTCCAACTCATGTCAGGAAAGGGGTTATGGGCACAGATTGCATCCAACAAATAAGCAAACATGTGAAATTTGGCTTGCTTACCCTTGGGAGTGTTTTTAGTATTAGTCACATTGTTACTTAGCTGTTGAGCCAACAAGTCCGACCAATTAAATGGTTTTCCTTCATTCACAACCTAATTTAGAAAGAATCCCCAACTTTTTGGAAAGGTCTTAGTACTGCTTTGACCATAGATCTGAAAATCATAGGAATATCAAGTACTAATAATCCTTCCTGAGATATTTGGTCTTGTAGGTGTTGTTGGGTGTATGGCAGAATTTGTAAGGCTCTTTTACCCAACCTTTTATGACATCCTTTATGCTCACGTAGTTGGTTACTACATAGCAGTGGGAACCCATATATGATTCTGGTAGTGGAAAATGATACATAAGCTAATATTTGTGTGTGATGAAAGAGGCAAGACTTTGTCCACTGGCACTGCTAAGAGTCATGGTCTTGGTATGCATATGTGACAAAATCTAGTTGACAACGTATGCACATGGAAAATTTGGGTACCTGCATGCAATCTTGTGTAATCCTATCATTTGGAAATTGATGTAGACCTGTAAGTCTTCAAGATTTGCTTTGAAATTTTTTGCTAAGAATGCCTCATTCACCTTCTGCCATGTAATTTCTGAATTTTTTTCTATGAATAGTTGAGTGTCTTAGAAAACTGGCAAGTTCATTTGAGTACCCTCAACTACCTCCTCGATGCTACTTTTTGTAGTGTCCTTTGAGACATATCTCTTGGGAGCCATAGTGACAGTAACTGATAAAGTGAAGTGCTCAAAAACTACAGTACCTGTAGTAGAAAATGCACTCACGGAAAAAATAAGTTAGCTCAACAAAAATGAATCACGAAGCAAGGTCAAGGCAGCAACCACAAGACTAAGAGGAAAAATTGCGCAATTTCTGGACTGAGGGAAGATACTAGCCTCATGAAATTCACATTGCGTAGTCTCAACAGTCAAGGGAGAGGCTTGAGCCTTGAGACTACGTAATGTGTAGTCTCAGCTTGGGCAGAATAAGGGAGAGACTGCACAATACACAGTCTTAATGTCCAAGGGTGAGGCTTGAGCCCTATAAATATGCATTACATAGTTTGGAAAGCCAGGGACTACACATTGCACAGTCTCAGAGTCCAAGCATGAGGTTTGAGCCTTGGAGTTGCGAAATGTGCAGTTGGACATGGAAACTGCTGGAAAAGTAAGGGAATATCAGCCAAGGAAGGAGATGGAAAGTGATATATCTAAGTGATAGTGCAAGTAAGAGTGTATATCTAACTAAGGGAAAGATAAATCAGTGAAAATAAAGTGCATAAAATCAACATGCAAAAGGAAAAACAAACATGCACAGGGAGGACACAAAAACTTTCAAAAAGTGAACGATGAACTGAACCAATACTTATACAAGCTAATATAAGTTAAAACGACAACTAATATGAAAACAAAAAAGCAAAACAACACTCACAAAAGAGAAATGACAAAAGCAAAACTCACCTGGAAAAGTGTCGCAAACTTCACTGAAGGCTCCTTGATCTCCTAATGAAGGCTAGAGCTCCAAGATAGAATGTGCAAATGAGATCTAGGGGCATCCATTATATATATATATAGGATAGGGTAGGGTAGGGTTTATTATGCGCATGCCTAAAATAAAAGAAAAAGCGACACTTGATTGAAAGTAAAAAATAACAACTTGGCCATTCTTCAGGAAACTAATTGACCATTCCCTATTTTCTAGGGTTTTCCTTTTTTGTTTTTTTTTGCTTTTTCGAGAAACTGGCCATCCACATTGCCAAGAAGGATTGTGAAATTGCAAACCACAAGGGGCTGGGAAATTCCTTGGATCAGTGAACTACACAGTTCTTGAGGGTAGGGAAATATTTTGCACAATTTCTAAGCTCAAGGTTGGCATGCCTCTCAGGATTTGGTAGTTTCTGAGCTCAAGGTTGGCCTGCCTTCCAAGATTGCACAATTTCTAAAGGGAAGACCAACAATGCTTCAAACTCAAGGCAAGAGATGGTTTGTGTTTGAAAATGTCTAGATCATGATCAAAACAAGACATCACAAGCACTGCATGGAATGAAAAGTCTTTAACATAGCATGAATACTTGACGACAATGAATGATGAGCTCCTGTGGACAGAAGGGAATATCCAAAATCGAAGCATGGGAAAAATTTTGGAGGGTGGTTGTAGCAGCTACAACACTTGGTGACACACTGATAGAAATCCAACTCTTTGTATGGGTCTTACTTAATGGAAACCATGTTTAACACTTCAGGAAGCATTCTTCGTCTCATTGATCACCATAACTTCTTTCACTAGCTTAAGTTAAGGATATAGTCCGTACCATTCTCTTCATCACCATTACACTAACAAAGACAAGTCAAACTCAGTTGTTTCGATTGGGGATGGGGATTATATAGATATACAAGTGAAAGGATTGTCAAAGTCTTGGTTTTCATATCAGGTGTTTCTCTGATGCCAGCAGGCCTGGAAAGTTCCCCGATAGAGTCACTTCAGGAACACAAACATTGCTCCGCTGCCATCGAGCCTGGACAGTACCCCAACATATTTTCTTTCTTGGAATCCTTTCTCTTATTTCACCCTTTATTTATTTTTTATTTCTTTATAAAACTATGCATCGACGCTTATTAATTTCATGGGGTGGAAGAGGGATCTCGACTTCTTGAGAGCAGAAGAGGTTGTCACTTCAGAGAAGGATATTTATACACCTCTGAAATATGGTTCAATGTTAAAGTTTCCTCCCCTCCTTACTCTACTCGACTTAATTGACAAGGCAAAACCGATCAATCATTAAAACCGATTATAGTGGGTGGGACTAGTTATAGATTTAAGCATCCCGATTTCACTAAGGATTTCTATAAGAAAGAACATATTTTCCATCAATGTATCATCGACTAAAAGGTGCTAGGCCCACACAAATAGAGGTAATAAATAGTTAATGAGCATTGACAGTAGCACAATATACTCTTGAACTTCACTATGCTCACTTTGGAAACCAAACACGGCCTCATGCAAAAGTTATGTGCAAAGGAAAGAAAAGGGGAGAGAAAAAAGAAAGAAAGAAATACATAAATAAACTACTCCTTCTCCTAAACTAACCAATAATAGGTCAGGCTTACTTAAAATTAAACTTCCAATGTAACCACCGCAACATAGACTGACCTAAGTGGGGAAGGGAATCAATAACAAGAAAAAATTTCAGGAATAAAAACCAACCAAAATGATAAAACGCAAAATGTTGCAAGATTTGAAGATTGATAATGCAAGCAAAAAAGTACAAAAAGAAAGCATATACGAAACATTCTGCTAATGCATTGTGGTGTTCATGCACATTACAACAAGATGTCGTGCTAAAAAATTCTTTCGAACTTCCAAAATTGGAAAACATAAAAAAAGTGGAAAGCTCGTGTTTCGAAAATGAGCTTTCCATGTATGATTCCTCCAATGATTGAGCGATTGGATCATGAAAAACAAATGAAGGATGTGAATATTGTGAAATATATTTATTTTCAATCTGCACGATTGAGTGATGAGGTTCTTAGAGATATAAAGTACTATCCTAATCATGCTTGGGACTAGCCTCAAGACTCCGAGAACCTAACATAACCAGCATCTCGAGTTAAAGTTCCTTGAAAACTTGTGATAGTTCCATGACATTTGAAGGCAGATCATTAAAAGTTGGTGGCTTAGAAAAATAGACAGTAGAAAATTCAGAGTCGTTATTAGATGATTCGATGAACAGATCATGACAACCATGATCAGGATTTCCAACATAAAAAACAAAGGCATCCTCTTGATCTGATGAACCATAGAGAGGGAAAGATTGGAAACAAGAAATTTCACTCTTTGTTTGGTCACAATGATCAGGTGATGGATGGGAGAGATCATAAAGGGAATATTTTTCTTCTCCCCGTTCAAATGTAAAACTGACATTCCGCAAGTCTTGAGTGTGATCATAATTAACATCGTTAGAAATTGTTTATTTGAAATATTCAACAGGCATAAAAAAATCGTGGAAGATTAGATATCATTTTTGGGATTCAACTGCGTTAATTTAGTCATTCAACTATGACCATTTCCATGAGAGGTAGTCATAACTGACTAATTTCTCATGATTTTTGAATAGTCCACTTAGCACTCATTGCATCAGGTGATGCTCACAGGGGTGAAGAAGTGGGATTGAAACCAGGTGAAATGAATCACAGCGTCAATCATCATTTTCCGATATTTTCTTGCAACTTAACCGGTGACTTTCCTGGGAGGTCACCCATCCCATAACTCCTCTTGCTCAAGCGTGCTTAACTGTGGAGTTTTCCCCACAATCAAGCCCACTTAGCTTGCTACCCCATTTGAAAAACCTTAGCAACTATTGTGCCTCATGAACCATTCAAGAAGAGATCCCTTTACTCTTAGTATTTTTAAGTATGAGGGGTTTACGCAGTCAAGATAATAAGGGAGAGGTGAGAAAGGAGAAACATTGAATTCCATCACAGTTTCAGTGTTCAAAAACAGAATCCCACACATAGTCATTGTGAATGATATCACAAGTTTCTAGGTTAGCACTAACTCCATCTTGAATTTGATCCTCATAAACATCAGAAGAAACGATTGAAACAGGTGGATATAACAACTCCCAATCAGGATGACCAAAGAAACCAACATACGGAGGGTGAGAAGAAAGAACATCACTAGAAAATCGAATGCACAGTCCAAAATTGTGTTTAAGTTTTGAGTATGTGGGGTGGGAGAAAATGGTGATAGATCAACAGATCGACTCTCAAGTTATCCAACCTCAATCGATTTAAATGGAGCTGTTTGATGAGAAGGTGAAGAGTCACTTGGAACAACAACTTATTTTGTCACAGATTTAAGAGCTCCATAGCCAGTATATGTTGAGAGGATTTCGAAAGATTCATATTCTGTCGGATTCATCGAAATACGAACAAAAAATTCCAACTTCTCTTTCATAAAATTCCAATCAATATCATCTTCATAAAATTCATAACATAAATGAATGAAGCGATCGTGAAAATCGTTAAGATATTCATCAGGTGCTTTTCTAAGATGCATTATTTTATTATAAACAGATTTATAATCATACCTATCAAAGGTGCGGTAGATCTCCTTGACAAGATGTTTGAAAGAGTGAATAGAAGCAGTTGGAAATGTGTAGCACCATTCCTTAACGCGTGCTTCAAACGTGAGAACAAACAACCTACAAGTAGTGTCCTCATAGTGAATATCGTGATGAGTGAAAAATTCAAGAAAGTGAGCAGTATGCTCAAGAATGGTTGTTCCACCATCGCCATAAAACTTCAGATTTAACAAGTCATGAATTATCCTCGAGGGAAATTTCAGATTTGTGCTTCTGGAAAAACACGTTGTGGTTAAGATATGGGAAGAAGCCATTTAAAATATAAGGAAAGTTCAAAACAGACTTCACGGGCTCAGATTGTCATCTAGCCCTCCTTTTAGCGCCAAAAATATTGACAGTGCTGGACCCGCCAACATTTAGGGGGTCTCCCTGATATGAAGCCTTAGTTAGACCTCGCACCATTTGGAGTAGGAGCCCATCCAGAATACAGCCTAATTGCTAAAGTAGTGGGTTTTCCTGTTATGCCTTGGATGCAATAACACATAGAATGATGTATTCGTTACTTTGGTGAAGCAAGTGTATAACTTTGTGAATGGTCAAGTGCAATTCATGATAGGTTCTAACACAAGAGGGGGAAAGTAAGTGAGCCCCTTAGAAGCCTGTAATAGTACACAACTTGAAAAGAACACACGAGCATAAAAGGAATCATAAGTTAGCTTGCAAAACAATTCACAAGATAACCATGATTGAAATACATCACAACACTCATCCAACAAGATTATTACTAATGCAAACGAAATAGTTCATAAGCGTTAGCATAAATGAAATAACATTATTACAAACACAAAAATAATAGTCCTACTATATTCATAACATATGAGTGAAAGTGTGTCGGCTTTGAGATTTTATTAAAGTAAAATTCCCAAGCATACATATACAATTGACGAACCACTAGTCCCAATAGTGGAACATGAAGCCAACACCTGATCCTCCAAAGAAAAATACTCCCTCCATGCTACGTATAAGCCAAGGCTCAAAACTCCCAAGCTTCTAATTCTAAGCCAAAATCCCTTTACATGACTAATGAGGGTATATTTATAACGAAAGGGGTGATTATTCATCTCCCTTTGTGACTCTTTGACTTCCCTCGTGACTGTTTGAATTCCTCTAACCATGAAATTTGTACTTCATTACAAAATGACTCTTCACATTCCACAATTGACACTTGGAATTTCACTTACAATTAATTACAAAAGAATATTACAATATCGTTCATACTCATGTAAGACAAAATTGGTTAGAGTCAACTAGACAACCTAATAAGACAAATAAGCCAAAATTTAGTTTGGAGAAATTCCATCTCAGCCACTTAAACTTGTAGTTTATTGACTACATAGTGGTATGAAGCTTTGTACTGTGCGATGAATTCCCAAAACTTTGCGATGGGATCAGGCTGGAAACAGACTCTAGCCTTCATTACATCCGGGTACACTTCTTTGGAACGAGCCTGAATTTCCTTCTTCAGCAGGAGTAACATTGTTTTGATATGGATAGGGACCCCAATGTACTTCTGCATATTATGCCTACTCACCCCCAGATCTTCCTTGGTGGTGATCTTCCTGAGCTGGTCCAAGTATCTTCAACCTCCTTCCTAAATTTGTTCTTTCCTTTGGCTTTGGTGAGTAATCCAACTAAAGGGATCTTGTGTGATTTCACCCTGAAATCCACGTTATTGTATAATCATATATATGAGGCCTGAACGTTGGGGATGTTTGTTACTCTAGATGAGCATATGAACTCGTTCTTTCTCCAACTCAGCCTGTTGCCTTGATTTTTTTACCAATTGGGATGATGCCCCTTTGTGTTTCATTGAACACTCATGCACGACAACGATGGATGTATGAACAACCCTGAGGGCTTTAGCATTATATTTTCACTTTTGTTGCATGTCGTGTAAGCGGAAAACTGCTTTATGCACGGTGACAAGCTCCTCATGAAGGTTTTTCATGGTATCTCCCAATGTCGATACTTCACCAAGTATGGTTGCCTTAAGTTCTTCCAAATATACCTGTGCGGGAGCTACTTTCTAGACCTCTGCTTGGAGCTGCTCAATTTTTTTCCTTTCAACCTGTAAGTTATTTTCCTTCTGTTTATTTTCAGCCATGAGATACTCTGTGTTTGAATTGGTAGCAACTACAGAGGCCAAGTTGGATGCAACAATGTCTTCTAGATTCCTCCTGGTATCCATCACAATCACCCTTTCCCTTATGAACACAGGAGATGTAAGATCATCCAAAAAGTGTTTCTTCCTTGCTTGTATAATCTTCTTTTGAATCTCATCGTAAGTCAGATTCTACGTATCCATGACCGAACCATCATTAAGAGGAATAATTCCTCTTCTTTGCTTGGATATTGCTTTGCTGTCGGGGGGGAATGAGTAGTGATCTGATGTGTGGAAGGCATGAGATCAACATATTGGTTTAGCTACTTTTTTTCCACCTCTAAGTCTTGAATTACAATAACTTCTTCAATTTCTTGAGCAAGTTCCTTCTCCTGCAATTGTTTTCTCTCTTTTTCTTGTTGCTAGTTCTGTTCCTCTTCTTCTGCTTGCTTCCATGTTGCTTCTTCCTTTTCTGTTATCCACCTTTATTATTATTAATTTTTCCACCTTTCTTATTTTATTCTCCTCTGCTCTTGTTCTTCCCTCTGTTTTAGCTCTTCTTCCTGCTTCCCTTTTTTCCTCTTATTTTTTGCTGCTATGTCCTCTTTCAGAATGATCAGATCTACTTTCATTTTTCATCTCCACACTTTTGTCGGACTATGCACAAATTTTCTATTTCCCTTTTAACACACTAGGTTGTGCCTTTCTTATGGGTCTACTTCTGGAGTGACTTCTCTTCAAGGAGTAACCTGTGATGTACCTGCGAAGCTGACTGGTTCGTGGGGCTTTATTGCATTGTAACAATTATTCATCATTTCCTCCTCAGGCCTGTAAAATGTCCTGCTCACCCATTGGAAATGAATATTTGCACATTATTCTTTGCAAAAATTCCTAGGATCTTACTGTTTGAAATCAAAATGACTGAATGCGATTTTCTCTATCTCCTTGCCTTCGGTGTCAACAACCTTAAAATTCTTGATCTTGTACAATCCAATTTGAAAAGGACGAACGGGCCAAGGTGTTTTCTTCTTCCTTCTGCAAAACTGCTGATAACCATGTGGAAAGATGATAAGCAACTTCTTGCATGACCAAATTATCAGTGGCATACCTCAGTAAAAGATGTGGACACTTTTGACCACCAAACACTCTATGGAATGTTCCATCTAGTGAGGAAATCTAGTGCACTAATTCTGACACTCCTTCCATCGCCCCATGTGACATGCAAGGTGGCTCTTCCTAAAATATCATATTGTATAGTGGAATGAGGAAGTAATCAGTCTATTTTTCCATTACTCCTTTGTAGTTGCACTCTAAAAACAACTTGCAGTAAATGTGCACAATAGGTTTCTGTGGTGACCAAGTACAACTCATGCCAGGAAATGAGTTTCTGGGCACAAATTGATTCCAACAAATAATAAAACATGTGAAATATGGCTTGCTTATACTTGGGAGGTTTTTAGTCTTAGTGACACCGGTACTTAGTTGTGTATCCAACAAGTTCAACCAGTTAAATGGTTTTCCTTCATTCACAGCATGATTTAGAAACAATGCCAACCTTCTAGAAATGTCTCAGTACTGCTTTGATCATAGATCTAATAATCATAGGATTAGCAAGTACTGATAAGCCTTTCTAAGAGATTCAGTATTGTAGGTGTTGCTAGGTGTCCGACGGAATTTGGAAGGCTCTTTCACCCAACCTTTTATGACATCCTTTTTGCTCAAGTAGTTGGTAAATGCATAAAAGTGGGAACCCATGTATGATTATGGCAACAAAAAATGATACATAAGTTGATAGTCGTGTGCCATGAAAGAGGCAAGTCATGGTATTAGAATCTGTATGTGACAAAATCCAATTGACAACATCTGCACATGGAAAAGTTGAGTACCTTCATGCAATATTTTGTAATCCTGACACTTGGACATTCATGTAGACCTGTCGGTCTTCAAGATATGTTTTGAAATTGTTTGCTAAGAGTGCCTCATTCACCTTCTGCCATGTAATGTATGAATATTTTTCAATGAACACCTAATTGTCTGAGAAAATTGGCAAGCTCATTGGTGTACTCTCAAATGCCTCCCTGGTGTTGCTTTCTGAAGTGTCCTTTGAGACATATCTCTTGGGATCCATAGTGACAGTAAATGATCAAGAGAACTGCTAAAAAGCTGTAGTACCTGTAGGAGAAAATGCACTCATGGAAAACATAAGTTAACTCAAGAAAAATGGCTCATGAAGTAAGATTAAGGCAAAAACCACAAGAGTGAGAGGAAAAAATGCACAATTTATGGATTGAGGGAAGAGACTGGCCTCATGAACTGTGCATTGTGCAATCTCGACAGTCAAGGGAGAGGCTTGAGGCTTGAGACTGCCTTGGAATACTGAGGGAGAGATTGAAAATTGCATAGTCTCAGTGGCCAATGATGAGGCTTGAGCCCTGGAACTATGCAATGTGCCGTTGGGAAATCCAGGGAATGCACATTGCCTAGTCTTAGAGGCCAAGCAAGAGGTTTGAGCCTTGGAGTTGTGAAATGCATAGTTGGACATGGAAACTGCTCGTTAATTAAGGGCAGATCTTCCAAGGAAGGAGATGGAAAAGTGACATATTTGAGTGACAGTGAAATTAATAGTGTATATATTACTAAGGGAAAGATAGATCAGTGAAAATCAAGTGCAGAAAATCAACATGCACAAGGAAAAACAAACATGCACGAAGAGGCGCCGAAACGACAATCACTAATGGGAAAAAAACAAGAAGCTGATGCGACACTTGTAAAAATTGAACGGTGGATTAAACCAACACTTTTATAAGATAATATAAGTTATTACACCAACTACCATGAAAAGAAAGAAGAAAAACAACATTCAGAGAAGCGAAACGACAAAAAGTGATAGAAAAGGAAAAAAGACAAAAGAAAAACTCACCCAGAAAAGTGCCGCAAACTTCACTGAAGGCTCCTTAATATCCTTGGGAAGGATAGAGATCCAATATCGAATGTGAAAATGAGCTATAGGGGCATCTAATATATAGATCTAGGATAGGCTAGGGTTTATGACGGGCATGCCTAAAATCAAGGAAAATGCAACACTTGGCGAAAAGTAAAAAAATAACAACTTGTGCCACTCTTCGAGAAACTAATTGATCACTCTGTATTTTCTAGGGATTTCATTTTTGTTATATTTTGTTATATTTTTTTTTTTTTCAAGGAATTGACCATTCACACTACCAAGAAGGATTGTGCAATTCCCAACCACAAGGGACCAGGCGATTCCTTGGCTCAGTGAACTACACAATTTTTGAGGGTAGGGGAAGATTTTGCACAATTTTTGAGCTCAAGGTTGGTCTACCTCTCAGGATTGTGAATTTTCTGAGCTCAAGGCTAGCCTGTCTCTCTGGATTGCGTAGTTGAGGTCCTCAAGGCTGGCCTGCCTTCCAAGATTGCACAATTTCTGAAGGGAAGACCAAAAATGTTGGAAATTCAAGGCAAGAGATGGCTTGTGTTTGAAAATGTTTAGATCTGGACCAACACAATACATGAAAATCACTGCATGGAATTAAAAGTATTTAACATAGCATGAATACTTGATGACGGTGAATGATGAGATCCAGTGGATAGAAGGGAGGCTCCAAAATCGAAACATGGACAAAATTTTAGAGGGTGGTTGTAGCAGCTGCAACACCTCCCTTAGAGAATATCCCTGTTCGAGAACAAATTGGTACAAAGGAATAAGCCGAAATGGAGTACGATAAAGTTTTCACTCCCCCCAAATTACAATAATCCCACAAGGATCTTCTAGTTTTGGATCAATGGATGAAATATTAGAAGGTGAAAGGGAAAATATAGAAAAACCACAAAGGAAGTGGGACAATGAACACATCGGGATGAGAAGTGCACATGCTGTGAAAGATAAAGAGTTGGGTTCCCAAAGGTTATTAGAAGAAAATTTCCTGAAGGTTCTTAAGAAAAATAGAAAAGCAAGTCGCCCTACACATGTACAAGGGGGATCTAAATCCAAAAGTAAATGATGAAGGTCCTCTCCTGATATTGCGAAGGATTAGGATCAGAAAAAAAGAATCCTCAAAGTTACAAGCCTAGTTAAAAAGATAAACCTTCGGTCCTCCTTCTCTAGGAGACTAAATTGGGGAACAAAATTTTCTCCAAAAATGTTCAAATTTATGGATTGGATGTGAAATTCAACTAGTAAATTCTCATGGAGCCTTAGGAGGTTTGTGCAATGTGTGGTCTTCTCTTCAATTTCACTTTCTCTCTTGTCAATCCATTTTTCATTGGTTCACTGTTCAACTTTTGAATCCACATTCTCAAAATGTATGTTATTTCTCACTACAAGGAAAAGACCCTCTAGCGGATGTTTTTGAGGAACCCCTTATAAAAAGAGCCCAGAAATTCATTTGTAGCGGAGGTTACTAGAGGAGGTTGGTGGGTGGATGTTTTTGCGGATGTATTTTTGTCGAATGCGTTTCTCATCCTACACTGCACCGGTGCGTTCCACTAGAAATGCATCAGTGCGTACTACAAATTGGCACACTGAGACATACTCCTCTACATAAAAACCCGCCAGGTGCATCTAATTACTATAGCACATCAGTGCTCTACACAAATTTAGCCCCGATGCATCCTAAAAACCCACACCAAAACTGAAACAACCCGGTGTGGTTGGAAGAAAATGCCTGATGCACCTCAAAAACCCGCGCACCGGAATAGGGTTAAATAAAAAAAAAATTACAACCAAAATCTGCATTTTTCCCTTCTTAAGTGCTCTAGAGCTCTTAAGCATCGGTGCAAATTTACCTTGTGTGAGGTGCCTTGCCATCGGTGCTCTTATTACACGAACTGCTATTGTCCGTTGCCCATCATCTCGATTTCGAATTTTGCAAAATAATGAGAAAATTTAGTTTTGCAAATTCTACAGCAAATATGCCTCCTCGATGCCCAAATGTATATGTATTTTACTTATTTCTCCATAATTAAACTTTTTATGGGATTAGTTTTGTAAAATAACTTAAAATTCACCATTAAAAAAAATATATCTTGTACAGTGTGCTCGAGTTGTTCGGCTCGCACCGGTTCATGGTGCTTCCTATAAATTTTTCAAGCCGCAACGTGACCGACGGTTTATGGTATCCATACCGGTTCTGATGTGCTATCAAAATGACACACGTGCTTTTTGGAAATTACATAAATTCAAGTGCATTCAGTGACCCGGCTGCACCATTGACCATGTCTAGGTTTGAGAGGGCAGTGCGTTGACCAAAATCTGCATCCCAGGGCGGATATTTTGGTCAGCGCACCGCCCTGCCAAACTTGGACATAATCAACGGTGCGGTCATGTAAATGACCGCATCGTTGACCATGTACTAATGTCAGGAGGGCAGTGCGCTGCCTAAACTATACGCCTTGGGCTGCATAGTTTGGTCAGTGCACCGCCCTTCCAATACTGGTACATAGTCAATGGTGCAGTCGGTTACACCACCGCACCGTTGACCATGTAACGATGCCAGGAGGGTGGTGCGCTGATGAAACTATCCACCCCAAGGTGAGTAGTTTGGTCAGCGCACTGCCCTCCTGAATTTGTACACAATCAATGGTGCGATCTGTTAAACGACCGCATCGTTGACCATTAACTGATGTTTGGCGGTGCATTGACAAAATTATCTACCCTGGGATTGATAGTTTAGTCAACTTACCGTTGATAAATTACAGGTCATGATGTGTGGTGCGATTAAAAATTCTAGGTGGACCATGGCTGGTGCGCGATAAAAAAAGACGCACCGGTATTAGTGCATGCCTATTTTTTTTACGCACTGACTGTTTTTTTTTTCATATATATATATATATTTGTAAATACATGTCTCATTTAATAAAATAATTGTATTTAATATGTGAATCATCCAACGACGTAAAAGGAGAGAAGAGAGGGAACAACAAGAACATATAGTAGACCAGTATAACATGGTTCTCCTGTGGGAGGCACGAGAGAGGGAGAGAGGTATGTACCCTCACCCTATTACAGCAGCCACCCAGGCGCTCCTAAGGGAGGTAGTCCTCCTCAAGTTCTATGAGGCGGCTACATCCCTGAAGGGACATGGTGGGTTATTGTGACAGCTTATCTTCAGGTGGAATGCCCACCGACAGGCTTTGCAGGTTGGTCCTAACTAGTGGTACGCACCCACTAAGGAGGACATCTATTTTATTATTGGCCTATCGAGGATAGGGCAGGATTTTTCCTCGGTCCTAGAGGTTCCTGTCGACTATGCAATAGGGAGTCAATTGGTATACTCCCAGAGGTACATTAGCACTGATATATTGTCTCCTGTAGATTTTCAAGTCTCTAGCGGTCAGTTATGTATTGCTTCATTTGGTGGAGAGGAGATGAAGTGCCTTTGACTACTAATTTCAACCATTGCACACCATACCAGTGATGGGAAATGCATTAGTTGCCCTCTTTTATTTTATGTTCATTCTTTATTACAGGTGCCATGACTTCTAAGGTGGTCTACATTTTTTTTGCGGCAGTTTTGTACAACTTTAGATAGATGTTGTGCTCAAGCACAAGGGAGGATGAAATTCCCTTTTTCTTTAGAGCTATTATGTATATTTTTTGAGAGGTTTCCAGAGACGATACCTAATTTTTTTCGGTAGCCTCGTAAGCCGATGCTGCATGTATGGATGCAGATGTGGGGACAGATGATGCCCAAGAGGGGTGAGTTAGATTTTTCTGCAAGGATATCGCATGATGCACTAGATTTTCTAGCCAGTGTTGATGATCATGCCTTCATTCTGGTCCCCTGTCTGTATGCTGATTTGGATTGGCAAGGGTGTGCCAACATCCTCTTCCCAGATGATGAGCTATCGGATGATAGAGGTAATACTAGTGTTTTCTTTAAATTTATTCTAACATGTTCTTTAGCTTGTTTTTATTAAACTGTTTAATGAAATTGTCTAATTATTGTTGTGTAGTTATATAAATTTTGTAGATATTGGGTCATTTGATGGCATTGAGATGCCACCGCCACCAAATGATCTAGGTGTAGACCTTGATGATGATAAGAAGATGGCAGATGCTGAGGATTTGGCCGGTGTAGACAAACATGGTCTTCATGTTGCGTATGTATTGGATGGTGTGAGGCGTAAGCCTAACACTAGATTTAGGATGGAGTTGGGTGACCAACTCTGTCGACTGCTTGTGGAGGAGGGAGTCAGGCCGACCACTATCAGAGAGATACAAGCCGATGATAGGCTGACAATTATGTGGAGAGGCATGCCGCGTGATATGTTGACCCTGATGGGGCATGTCATAGGAGCTACTAGGTTAGTGGCGTGGTTGAGGAGGGCACTTCAACATAGGCATGGTCGAGACATAATATGTCAAAAGTCGAGAAACGATGCATCATCTAATCATCACGATCAGGGGAGTCATCATCATTCATAACATGCCACAGATGAGAATCCTACATCATCGACCAGCAGTCATGATCATGAGCAGGCTTGACTATCCACCTGGAGTCATCATGAGCAACCTGCAGCATCCAGTAGTCATGATCATGAGCAAGCTGGACCATCCACGTCGAGTCATCATGAGCAGGCAGTTGATCCTGATCAACATGAGGCACCTCTAGATCAATAGGCATGTGATGATCGGCATCTATCTGAGCTTGTCGAGGCTGCACCATTGACTAAGCAAGCCTCGACTAGTACTACTATTGATGTACCACGAGCTGATATTTGGAATTTATATTACAGTTGTATATTTTTGACATTATATATATATGGTTGTGTTCATGTTGTAGTTGTACTTAATTTACATGTTGGTGATTATTATGATGTGTATATTGTTAGGTCACGTTCGATATGTTTATTTAATGTGTAGCTTGCAGATAGATGTGTATGTGATAGTAGTTATGGACATGAGATGTATATTTGATGTTTGTGTTGTGATGATGTTATACAATGCTTGTGTTTTGTTAGATGATCATGATCACGATGATTAGATGATGTTAGCGAATTTGAATGTGTTTTTTAGTCGAATATGATGTTTGTACGATGTTTATGATGATCGTGATGTTTATTTTTAATATTAAATCATGATATTTATTAAATATTATGTCATGATTGTAATTAAAATTTTAATTTTAATTGTAATATTTAATTTATTGTAAAATGATTGTAATTGTATATATGTAAAATTGTAAAATTTTAATTGTATGTAAAAGTCTAAAATTGTAATTGTAGATATTGTAATTGTAATTTCAATTGTAATTTTATGTGAAATTGTAAAATTCTAATTCTAATTCTAATTCTAATTCTAATTTTAATTGTAATTCTATGTAAATTTTTTGTAAAATTTTAATTGTATTAATGTGAAATGATTTTAATTGTAATTGTATATATGTAAAAAAGTAAAATTGTAATTCTAATTGTAAATTTTATGTAAAATTCTAGAATTGTAATTGTATGTAAAATTATAAAATTGTAATTATATGTGAAACTATAAAATTGTAAATGTAATCGTAATTGTAATTGTATTTAAAATAGTTGTAAAATTTTAGTTGTATTAATGTGAAATTATTGTAATTGTAAAATTGTAATTGTATGTAAATTGAAAATTGTAATTGTAATTGTATGTGAAATTACAAAATTGTAATTGTAATTGTAATTCTAATTCTAATTGTATGTAAAATATTTGTAAAATTTTAATTTTATTAATGTGAAATTATTGTAATTCTAATTGTATGTAAAATTATAAAATTGTAATTATAATTATAATTATAATCATAATTATAATTTTACTTGTAATTTTATGTAAAATATTTGTAAAATTTTAATTGTATTAATGTGAAAATAATAATTGTATTAATGTAAAATGATTTTATAAAAAAATTTAAATTTGTAGATTTGTAAAATTGTAAATAATTGTAAAATAATAAATCTAGAATAATAATTATTTTTGTAACATAATAAAGCTTAAAAAATAATGCAAATAAATTCATGTACTTTAGAATTATCATTATTTTATTATGGTCTTACATACAAAAAAAAGAACTTTTTCAGTACGCCATTGTTTTCGAGATCAACATAATTGCAAATTTTCAAGTGAAATGATTTTAACATTTAACACAATGCAAATTACCAATTAATTCAAAATAGATATTATAATGTTTCGAAAAAAAAGAGTCTTATTTATAGGGTAATTAAGTCCTCTTATTTATAAAACCCATCTTAAAAAGTATAAATGATGAACTAACACATGTACCATATCAGTCTCGGTTCTCATGATCACCGTCATTATCTTCCAACTCGCTTGTTCTCAAAAATATGTTTTGATCTAGGGTCATGTCTCAATACGAACCACCAATCCCTATCCAACACATCTGGGTAAAAAAACACTTGGTTGCAGTGTTTGTGGAAAACATAGGGCTCCTTAGCTTCATTCTTCATATTTCTAGAGTTGACACATATCAGTCTACTATCGCGATCTTCCTTTACATTATTCTGATCAAAGGTGTCCCACCACTTGCACCTAAAAATAACACATTGGAAAGAAGAGAAATTAGTTTCAATGATCTCTTGTATCTTTCTGACTTAACCTGATGTCTACCGTACTAGGTTTTGATCATGGTGGCTAGGTCGAATAGATTGATTGAACTCGACTTCCACTCCCCAGTATTGTGTAATGTGTCCATCATCAGCATTTTTTGTGCGAAAATGGTTTCCATATGCCCACATAGATGGGAATAAATGGACCTATAAAAAAGTTAAAAAATCATAGTGTCATCTGTCTTATAGTAACCCAACAGTTAAAATATGGAATATAGATGTAATTACATTTAAAAGGCGAATTATTAAGTTTCAAATGTACATAAGTATATTATTATCGAGTAGGTGAACCCAATCCCTACGTTTAGCACATCCTCTTCAGCACACGGGTAACAACTAGTTGATTGTATTTCTCTTTGAATTGGTCAGAAACTGAAATGTAGGGGCATATTTTTGGCGTATTTTCTTTCAAATGATCGGGATAAGGCACAATTATACCATTCAACCATCTGAATTCTTTCCTTTCACTATCCCATTTCATTCTCTTTTGTTCGTGCAATGCGACCCACGGTTGTGTTGCTTCGAAATTGTAAAGAATGAATTTATTGATTTCTTCGATTTATACATTCATTGATGAAATATAACTGACATATAGTACATATGAGATCAAAATACACATTATATCGAAGTTCAACATAAATATTTACTTTGTGAAAATTTGAAAAATTATAAGTCGCTTACTCTTTATGAAGCACCTTTTTCCATTCGTTTCGAGCAACTCCCCTTCTCTTTTGTCTTCATTCCTTTCATCACCCTAAATCACCACACCTGGTCTGTTGTTGATTTTCTTGATGTACTCACTAGCATATTAGAAAGACTCATATGATATCTACCCCTTTGCCATAGACCCCTTGGGTTTCTCCCTTTGTCAAACAAAACCTTTCAATTTCTTCATGTACCTCTCTAAGAATAAAATATAACGACAAGAAACTACCCCAAATAATTCAACCTCATCTACTAGGTGGATTAAAATATGAACCTGCAAGTCCATGAAACTCGTCGGTAGTTCCTTCTCAAACATACAAACAATCTCAACTATCTCTTGACGCCACCGTGGAATGCTATCCACATGAATCTCCTTTGACGTCATCCAACATATAAATGTAGATAATTTAGATATGGCACGTCCTAGGTCTTGGGGGAGTTCATGTTTCACACACCCACACACGAACAAAGGATAATGGCACTGCAAAGTTATAAGCACGTGGAATAATATATAAAATTAATTATGTTTTATGATCTCTACATGGGACAAAATTTATTAATATAAAAAATAATAAAATAATAACTTTTACATTATACGTACTTAGAATATTCAAGTGATCATGTGATTTCAACCCCGAAAAATGGTCATCCACGGTGAAGGAGTGTCGTAGTGAGGACCTGTATGGAGATGGCACCCTCACACCCATTATAACTTCCTTTGCCAAAGAAATATGATATTTTCTTAAGATCCATTGGACATCACCTTCTTTGAAATACCATGAATTAGAGGGACCAATGCCTGCCTCTGTTCCTGTCCCTTATAATCATCTTGGCCAATGTTTCTTTTTAGTTTTTGAAGTAATAAGATATTTCCTAATAGCCAATGTGTCACTTTGTTTCCATGATATGTGCCTACATAAAGAAGATGATTTTTTTTTAAATATATGCAAGGGGTCTAAAAATTGGGTAATCTTAATACTCTCCCAATATGGGAGGTTATAAAAGATAGGTTTCCTTTACATCCCAATGGGAAATTTCTCAACATAGGTGTCGAATAATTCTGGATCATCGAACATAGGTTCCCCATTTGAATCGAACATTTCTATTAAGTCCTTCTCCTTCTCTCTCTCATATTCTCTAATCCATTCAGCTGGTGTCGTTAGTTGAGGCCTTTGGGTTTTATCTCGTTTACCATTGAAATAAGATGCTTCTCTTTTGTAAGGGTGTTCCTCTGGGAGAATACCCTGGAAGAGTCATACGCTAGATTTTGTAGGTCGTTGGACCATCTAGATTTCAGAGAAGGTCCAGAGCATTTACATCTAAAATATCCTTTTGGTACAAGACCTTCGATATTATTGTATACAATTTATATGCATGGCACGTTAGAGAATATCATGAATATCGTAACAATTACAATAAATTAAAAAACTAATATGCGAAAGAATATTGTTACATATATAAACAAATCAATAAATATGTAATTTACTAGAGCAAAATCCTAAGCCTAGATAATCATGTGTCATGTAAGCACATATGCCATACAAATTAAAACTCCTCTCTGCTGCGATGTGTCTTGATACATCGTATACATTTATCCCATCCCATAATTCATTAAATTCATCTACCAGTGGTTGTAAGTAGACATCCACATTCTTCACTTGTCTTCTACCAGGGACTATGAGAGCCAACATAAGATGTTCATTCTTCATGGAAAACCATGGGGGGATATTGTTATTGATCACTACTCTGGCTAAACAGAATAGCTGGCTTTCTAGAGGGAATATGGGTTAATTCCATCCATGGCTATGCTCAGTCGTAGACTTCGTACTTAATCCTTGATTTTTTTAGGCAATGTATCCTATATATGCTTCATGTCTATTGAATCTATTTGGATTCGTATAACTCCCCACTCACTTATGTGTAAGGCATGTCATCCCTATAACATAACTAATTCTTTGCAACGAAAGAGCCTTTGAATCCATGGGATTATAGGCATGTGCCTCAATATCTTAAAAGGAGGACCACGTGATTTACCCTTTTTTTTTTTTTTATCATACCTCTCATGCCCGCATTTCAGACATGTCTCTTTGTCTTCGTATTGTTCTCTATATAGAATACAATCACTTGGACATGCATGATATGATATGTACTCAACACCCAACATTTTCAACAATTTCTTTGCCTCTTTTCAGATAACGGACAAGACATTATCACTTGGAAGAACCTTATCTTTGAATAACCTGTAGTTGGTGATCATGGAAAATATAAAATGTACATTAATGCCAATATAATTATTAAATTTCATAAAATTGACCATTTATAATGTTCATTGTGTGATTATATTTCTCAAAATATAAGGGAGGACTTTATGTTATAAGTTACCTCAAAATTTTCGAGAAACATGCATTCAACAAGCCAAAATTTGCTTTCAAGTTGTACAGTAACATCATTGTCTCCAACTGGGTATACTTTGACTGACCGCTAGGTCCAAAGAGAGGGGTGGTGGAAGCAAACTTAAGGCTTTCAAAAAAAAATTTAGCGATATGAGCATCACCCCTAGCTAATCATTGTTCTGGAATACATCTAACAACATTGTCTCCATGGCAGTCGTATCCCTTAAGTAATCATCCATACCAAACTCTATTCGATTGCCTCCATTGCTAACTTGTGAGGAACTACTATTGCTATAGTCATTCCTAATTGGTGAATCTGGACGTAGTGGGAATTGAAGAGGTGGTTGATTCAACCATTCTTGGTATCGTTCCTCTCCGATTTTTTCTCTTAATTCATCCTTCTCTCAATTTGACATTGCCGTGGGGTGCAACGGAAGATGGTAGGTAGGTCACTCATCATCACTAGAATCCTAATAATTTCAAAAAATATATTTGAACATGATTAGTACAAAATCTATGATATCAATTAGTAAGCATGTTGACAATGCATGATTAATTGGTTTGACATTGAAATAATTACATTAATATACCAAATAATTATTATTACCATCAATGTCCCAGGATTGTGGCTAGAAGGTGCAATATTGTTACAAATGGTAGGGTGAGGCGGCTATCCATTTTCATCTACCAAATGCGCCTTGCGGTATGCTTCTCTTGATAAGAGCTTCCGACGTTTTGGAGTTGTTTGAATATTTTGTGCATATGAAATCGATTATGATTCTACAGGAACATGCAAAATTTTATACATTAATTATAAATTTCACTAAGTTAATTGACATGGATAAAAAACATAAATTCAGTTAGATAATGAAAATATAAATAAAATTTGAAGTAAATATTATGTCTCGAGATGGATAGGGAGAACCCCCCGATGTACTTTGAGAAATATTATGGAACGAGCTGGATTTTGAAGAATTTTACATTCCATATAATTATGATATTTTCTTCCTAAATTTGAGCAAAATCAACAATAATTTTTGGTGTTCACACGTAAAAGTAATTTTGGTGCCTTAAAAATGGACATATTGTTATCGACGCTAATGTACAGATAACCACACTAGTGTGTTTTAGTTACTGTGCACCAGTGTGGTGTTATTAATTGACGCACCGAAGCTGAACAGCCGTAAAAAAAGGCGCAACTATGTTTTTTTAAAGTGAAAAAAATTGGTAAATTGAAAAATGGGCGGAAAAATATTTTTGAAAATGTAATTTCATAAAACAATTCATGAAATAGTAAACACTTTTCATTATTTCATTATTTTTGCAAAAAAAAATCAGGAAGATATTTTCACGAGACATACTGGGAGGAGCAAGAGAGCATGAGAGCACTATGGAGCAATGAAATACTTTCGAACATAAATATTTAGACAATCAGAATTCCAAACCTCTTGTGATTCAAACCCTGTAGCATAGAATTTCAAACCAGGTGATTAAATTTTATTATTTTTTTACATTTTTTGCAGTATTTTTTACGTAGTAAGTAAAAAAATTAAATTTTCTATTCATTTTTAGAAAAAAATAAAATAAAAAATAAAATAAAATAAAATAAAAATCCATTTTACACTAAAAACATAATTCTTTTTGTTTCTTCCCTTGCTTCTTCCTGTTTCTGTGATTTTAGAATTAGGGTTTTTCATTTTAGATTTATAGGGTGTATATATATATATATATATATATATCACTATGACATCTAACCTAAGGGATGATTTGCATAGTCAGATCCCAATCGACGTCGGCCCTTACGTGATTATTTTGAAAAATTGAATTTTTTTAATCGGTGGGCCCTATGTAAACTATCACACCGGTGCCTTGTTTTAAGACAGGGCACCATGCACATGTTGTTTGATAAAAAAAATTAAATTTTTTTTTTTTTTAATCCGTGCGCCATATGTAAAATAGGGCATCGGTGCGCTATTTCATTATAGCACACTACGCAAGTACTATTTTACAAAAAGACTTTTTTATTTTATGTATCTGTTAGTTGGTGCACCGTTTAAAATATAACGCACCGGGTCTCCTTATTGAAAGATAGCACCATACGGTGGTCGCCTATTTGCGTGGTGTGTTTATAAGAATATGCCGCACCGCCCCCTCCATGACATCATATGCTACAAAAACTAACAATAGAGGATTTTTATTAATTTCTTTGTGTTAATCGGTGCATTGGTTAACATATAATGCATCAGTGCTCCTTGTTGGCATAGAGCACCATCCGATATTTCTACTATTTTGGCAGTGCCTTTATAAGAACACGTCACACCGACGTTAGTGTGTACATAATTAAAGGCGCACCGATTTCTTGATTTTTTTTCTAAAAATTTTATGATCTATTTATAAAATATATTAATGAATGGTATGGTATAGGTTTCATATTGATAAAGAAATGAATGACAAGAGATCAAGTAACAAAAAAACTGATAGCACATCAAGAAAAGAAAAAAATGCAAGTTCTTTATAAATTCCTTACAAAAATTATTATTTTTTAACTATATGTAAGTATAACTAATATGTATTGTTTATTGTGTGTCATGTAGAGCCACAAAATGACGAATCTCGATAATATCATTTCTGATCTAGGACTAGAAGAGCGTAAAATCTTGATGGAAAAATTGCAAAAGTGTGAATCAGGTGAATGAAAAAATACTATCGATCAAATATGAGTTTCTTTTTTAAATTTTTATTAATAATATAATTAAAATTATTAGATAACATGTTTCAAATAATCTATTAATTCACATATGTTTAATGTTCTACAGAGACCAACAACTCAAAAAAAGAATGTTGTTCTAAGAAAAATAAAACAATATAAAATGCAAATGGAAATGAATTTCTCCTTAGCTCATATGGAGTGGTGCTAGAGGTTAACGAAAGGGGTAAAATTTTACAAAACTTTGAGGGATCTAGTGAATGAATGTATAGATGTTCTTTCCACTTACAATACAAAAATAAATCCAATGATTCCAATAACCAAACATTATCTAAACTACAGGAAGAGTTTCCATAGAATTGGTCAATGGGACATGTCATACTTTTAACAACAAAAACATATAACAACAAAAAAGAAGGAGCGAAAATGTGATATTCCTTTAAATTTTTTTCTAGAATTATATCTATATATTACTAGAAAGTAATCATTTATAAATATCACTTTTATTATAATTACTTTTCATATATCAATATATAAATTAAATAGTTTATTGTCACGTTACATTTTAAGGAAGATTATGAAAATCACAAAAGGTGAACGAGTTGATATATGAAATATGCCAGTAGGAATGTCGAAAAAGCTGTATAAGGAGATGGCCAAAGAAATGGACATAATTGTATCGCACAAGGATCCATCTCAACAACAACATGCTTCAAATGTAATATGCAATCATTGAATTTTTCGATTAGGTACAATAAATAAATAATTTAGTATTAAATATCAATTTTCAAGTATTTTCTTGCAAAAAAGAAAAGAAAATGGAACCCATTCAGCACATAAAACGGGACAACAAGAAAGAAAAGGGTTGATATCCAAGTTTGTGAGTAATTGTTTCTTTCTTATAACAGCTAAACTAGATTTTATTTTTGAATATTTTAAGTTGTTTTACAACAATCATCATTGAATGTCTTCAAACATGTGCTAACATACAAAGAAGAACCATAAGACGAATTTATTGACATTAGATTAAATATGGGTTGTTAGCATATGTTGGCATATTAGAAATTAATTGTGGAATTTGTAAGCGTGTATTGATTTTGTTCTACTTAGCTCTGTGTATAATTAATAGAACAAAAAAAATCTTTTATATTAAATATATGATTTGTTATGGGGTATAAAACTTGCAGTAAAAAAAGTATGGAACTGCGCCAACTAATGAAATCTTGAAAGATGGCCTGAAATTTGGTTTTGAAAGAATTTGTATAGTTCATGAGTCAATTTTTGCTATGGTACGCCATTTTTTTTATGGACATTGATGTATATTATTTAATATTTCAATTTTCATTATTCTCTCAAATTTGTATACACTCATTACAGTTTATTTTTATGTTTTTAGATGGAAGGTGAAGAAGAAGAAAACAATCAACACCGTGAACAAAAAATTCCTCAAAATAACCCAAGTCATGGAAGTAGCTTGCGTAGTGACAACAGTTCAAATGAAGAATGATGATCATTATGTTTGGATATCAAAGCAAGGTGTTGGATTTTTTGAAATATTTGTCTGTGAAATTAGACATTTTTTTTAACATAATGGACATAGTGTCCCAATTGAAAGACAATGGGATACCAATAACTGTCCTATTTTATATGAAAAAAGAGTGTCTTATATATATATATAATAAAATGCATTTTAATTTATTCTATTGCGTTCTCCATTACCGGTGTGAAATGTAACACCACAGATTAAATATATGGATGAACAAATATTATAATGAAGAGATGTGAAACCTGATGATATGATATAAAAGATTAATCCAAACATCAGATTCAAATGCACTAATAAAAATATAATTGATATGAATAATGTTATAAGATATGTGTTGTTTTTTGATGAATAATGAATTTTAAAAAATCACAATAATTATGATGTGATATAACAAATTAATCCAAACATCACATTCAAATGCACTAATAAAAATTTAATTGATATGAATATTGTTATAAGATATCTGTCGACTTTTGATGAATAATGAATTTTTAAAAAATCACAATAATTGCAATATCACAGGTCGATGTTTCTAAAAAATACAATATGAACATCGGTGAGTGTCATTTAATTTGCACGATTGTGTTTCTACGACCTATGAGCATTGCACACATACCAATACCAATTACAACTCTCGGTGCCTTTGTGTGATACTACGCACCGACGGGTTTATGTGAGATTTCTCACTGGTGCATTTCTATGACCTATGGGCATGTTGTACTGTACAACACCCCCCATTTACTTTCACTAAATGGGGACCCTTTAAAATAAATATAAATTTATAAGCTTGATTTTATCTTAGCCTAAGTCTAAAACTTTAGGAAATAACATTTTCTTTCCATTTTCTCTTTGATTTCTTAGCACTCATCGCAAATCACATAAATTACAAGTGAATAAGTTAAAACATAAATAAAGTGTTTCCAGCTGCGATATGTGCTACAACTTCTTTTAGAGTCATACAAAATTCCCATTACAAATGCTTTAAACACCGCTTTAAAAAGAAATTGCATCATGACTTTTAAAAACAATCAACTTATGACAATTTGGTAATGGTTGCGATGAGTCGCACCCGATGAATTAATAAAAGCAACAATAAAAAAACTCCAAAAATCTGATAAAACACATCAGCATGATTCCTTAGCACACTTTGCATTTCGCAGCGAATAACCAAATGTAAGTTTTATTACCATATGAAAATTGTGATCTATGATTTGTGCAGATTGCATTTCGCGAAATTCATCAGTGACAAAAAACATAACTAATTGTAACAGAAAACATAACTAATAGTAACGATTTGGAGTTGCGATATACGATATTGATACTTATTAATCAAGTGCATGAAATCATTCATATCTATTAAACCAGATATAATATCTAAAGTCTTAAATTGATAGAATAGACATATTACGTAAAAATATGTAAGAGATTTGATAGGAAGAATTATTGTTGATTAAAGACATTTAATGGGAGTAAGGTTCAAAAGATTGATATCTACTTCAAGCATGTTTTGAATGATTAAATGCCATATTTTTAATCATATTGTTTTAACTCTATCCTTCTCTCCATTCATCTCATATCTAAGTTTTCTCTGTTCACTTGAATTCAGGAAACCGCCTAATGGAGTAAGGATAATTGAAATGACCAAGAAATTCAAGAAATTTCCCAAACATCAGCTGTTGAAGACTAAGCCATGTATTCGTTATTCTCAGATACGACTTATAACAAGGATTACAACAGTTCCTCATGGGAGGAAATGTACCAAATTTTCAAGGATTAACAGCCAAGGGTAATAGTCAAAATTGCTACAACAAATGCGTCACTTTCCTTAGACCCGTCTTATTTCGACGTTGCATGTTCATTTCTTCACAAAGTGGAAACGAGGCCGAAGATTCTCCCCTACAAAGATATGGTTAAGTAGGTAATTTACCACCTTAACATAGCAGATAGGACATTTAAGAATTCAAAGATGGAGAATATTGGTTCATTCACGGCAGAAGATTTGAGGGCAATGTACCACTTACCCATGCCATAACAGAATATGACAAAGCTTTTGTCCAAATCTTTACAAAGAAACATACAGACCTGATGAAAGTTATAAAGGGATAGAAGGATGACCAAGGCAAGCTGAAACGGGACAAACTCGGTATGTACCCAATAGCACAATTACCCTCCCCTTATTTCTATGCTACTGGAATGTTATGTAGATTATTTGCAAAGCGAGATACTACTAGTTTTTTCATAGATTGGGTTTCATTAATTGATGCAATCGTCAATTATTCAATTCTGAATTGGACAAATATTTTTTTTGATAATTTGGCCAGAAATATCATGGTTTATAAAAGTAAAGAAGTGTTTCCTCTAAGGAAATACCCCCCTTTTACATGAGTGTATATGTCATGGATGAAATTTTCTCCTGTTCAAGTTTTCCTACTATAGGATCAAAATGGAAAATGAAAGACCCCACTCCAATCCATATTTACCATAGAGCCCTTTGGTAGTCAGATTTTCATTTACATTTTTATACAATTTGCAATGGAGTCATGCTACCTATGCATCAAATTATCTTTAATGAAAAATCCCCTATAATTTCCAAAGAGGCTAGTACATATATTTTTCCCCTTTCCAGATGGTTTGCTGAAGATAATTTTAGCTATATCAGAGTTTTTGGGAGTTATACTTCTCCCCACGTCTTGCCCTGTTATGTTCCTGATAAGTTACTTGCTAGGGAAATTGCTTACCAACTTGTAGTAAGTGGTATTTCTAAGAAAATCAGGATGCCAAGAAGGTCATTTGGCCTAATTTCCCTTTGTAGTTCGGTACTTTTGTACTTTTTTATATTGGTCATACAGTCAAGGAATTTTCAAATATTACTTTATTAAATTTGACTGTAATGCCAAAGAGGCCATACGACCCCAATGATGTGATTAAGAATTTCACCACTGAGGTGAAATTAAAATCTTTTCTGAAAGAGATAGATATGTTTGATTATTTATTTCAAGGCATTAAGAAATTCACAAATGTACTAAAAAATGCATCGAGTCAACTCAGTCAAGATGAATTTGAAGCTTTCCAAACATATATAAATAAGAGGCTGGAAAAAATTCCTTGGGATTTATTGTTTATAGAAAATGTCAACAAAACTTCTCCAAGCATTAGCCTGGATAATGAAGCCAGAGATATGTCTGAAGATGAATATGAGGAGAAATATAATCATGATTCAGGGAAATCACAACATAATTCTCATAATTCGGATCGCTCTGATAATGAATTTGAAACAATAATGAGAACCCAGGAAAAGAAATTGATAAAGTAATCAAAGAGATTGAAATGCAAGAAGAAAGAGGAATTAATGGAGCTGGATCATCTTCCCAAGAAATTCAACATATCCATAATACATCCAATAAGGTAAATAAGTCTCAGCCAAAAGATTTGAAGGATGAATGGGAAAAGTTTACAAACTTGGAACTTTTCTCTTACGAATTGGAAATTCCCCTTAAACGTAAAGTGTATTTTGGGCCATTTGAGAAATGGGACATGGAATTTAATTAATCCCATTGATCTCCCACCAAATAAGAAAAATTATATCATTATATGCATTAAGTACCTGACCAAATGGGTTGAGGGATAAAGGAATCTATATGTAATAGACGGGATAATGTAATTTCAATGAGTTAAAAGGAAACCGTATCGAGGCTATAGATTCTTTCTCGTAGCAATGGCTATGTCTGTGGTATCAAAGTTAATCTAACAACCATGATTAACTTGGTTTCGTTTTCTTTCCCTAAACTCATTATCAACAAAGTGTATTGATTGCATTTTTTGGTTGATATTTCATCTTGCTTTTTAATTATCGTGGAAATTATTTTGACATATTTTAAATTTATAACTATTATTCATAAAATTTAGAGATGGAAATTTATAGCTTACTTGATGGCCAATATCTCAGATATTTATTCCTTGACTTTTATAGGTTTTTGATCACTTAACTAGTGATACCCGGTTTTCCTTGTGATTCACTAATTGTTGGCATGCCAACAGTCCCCCTACATTTTTAGTCAAATGGAATGGCCCACACTTAAACTTTTGAAAGCATCATCCTTTTATTTTCACTTGATTATTATATGGTTTCTTATATCTACATGCCTTGATTGCATGCTTTAGAATCCTCCAAGGTTACCATGATATTTTAGTCATATCCTATTAGTTGTTTTTATGATTTCTTGGTCCAGAGTGAGTTTTCATGTTGATTTTGGTATCTTTACTACCCTCACTTTTTCTCCAAGTATCGTAATCGGTTCAACTGCTCATGTTTTGAATTATTCATGGCTCCTCCTTTGAGTTTCTTTGACATTTATCGACTTTGATTTCATGCAACATTCCCATAACCTGAAAACATATGAAATCAATAATCTATGAAGAATTTATAATTAAAAAAAAAGTGAGAAGAGAGACCAAGGATTAGATTTTTACTAATTTCCTATCTCTAAATAATCAATTATGCATGTTGAATAAATTTCATTTAAATTTTATTACTCTTTAACTTGTTTTTATGCCTATTGAATGAATTTCATTTAAATTTCATTACTGTTTAATCATAATAAGAGTTCATATTATGCAATAAAATTTCACATGTCTAAAAATGAGCTAAGATAATAAAAATTACCCTTACATTAAAAGAAAATTTTGGAACATCCTAAAGAAGTGATCATAGTCATGTTTTCAATGTTTTTAAAGATTCAACCTTTATAAATGTGACGTTTATAAGAACTTAGGTATTATTGGTCTTAAAATAAGAAAGGGAAATGATATAATACCTGAGCCTCCTTCATATGATCCTTAGAATATAAATTTGGTCAATTCTCTTTTTGGCATGTGGAAAATATTCACCATAAAGAAGTAATATTATTTCGGAAATAGAGTTCGGTGGACTTCTTTAACTAAAATCATGGCATGCAGATCACCAGTCGAGTCAAGGGTAT
The DNA here is from genome assembly GCA_034641835.2 of Pinus albicaulis. NCBI lineage: Eukaryota > Viridiplantae > Streptophyta > Pinopsida > Pinales > Pinaceae > Pinus > Pinus albicaulis. The sequence goes on from CM076570.1 coordinate 836,129,715, forward strand.
TAGAAGTAAGGGCGGAATGAATAATATACTATAGAACATACTCGTGAACTTAAAACTGTGTACGTGAAGAAAGGTGAAAGTTAAAAAGGTTGGGTGCACCAAAATTAGTTACATTTTAAAAAAAAATCTATGTTTTTGGGAATATTAATGTATTGTGAATATTGCAAGGTGGGACATTACGAGGAAAAGTCACCCTGAATTTTACCATTTAATTTATTATAGCAAGTAGATTGAAGTCCATTCAAATATACAGAATGACAAAATGTCGACACGTGTCTCAACTCCGTGCATAATTTGGCAGCCGCTATTTGCGTTGTGACTTATCACCATGTCCCTGTTGGAATATCAAAATTTAGTATTGCCAACCTTACAAATATCTTTGTTGGACAATAATCCAATTTCCAAAGGGCACAAATTACATTATTCTTTCTATTAAGGCATCAAAATAATTCATCAATTTTTATCCTTAGAGAGGATCTCCCGATGGAGCCTTTTCTGCCATAATCAATTTAATTTATTTTTAAGAATTTCATTTTATGGCTCAAGTGCATTGAGGTTTAAAAAAATAATATTTATTATAATAGTGAAATCCATGATATCATTTCCCACGCAACACGAACAAGGATTATCAAAGTTTGTCATTCACCATATCCCTTATAACGTCACAAACCAAGATCATCGTAGATCATACCATATTTCTTGTTGACCGTTACAGAATAATAATTGGACTTGTTTTTAGTGTAATTTTTTGAAGTTTTTTAGGTGGATTTTTAGGTTTAATTTTTTTTTAATTTGGGAAGAATTTATTGAAAACAGAAATTTGATGAGTAACTTGCACAATCAAGTGTTCTAAAGTTTTTTAAGGTGCTGAATCTATATTTATAATAAAAAATCTAGTCTAAATAACAGAATTAAAAACCTATCTCTTCAATTTTTTTCACAGAAATTCCAGCCCAAAAAACTCCAAAAAATCGCACTAAAAACTATTCCATAATAATTTCGCAAAATCACGATCTGATAGTCTAAGAGTGACGACGTTTACCTTCGACACATATCTTACACCATAACTGAGAAACTAATAAATTAGACAATCGTACCAAGCTATTTTGAATTCCTTATGGATCAAATTTTTGTGAACAAAACCACAACGCAAAGTGTTGTGAATATCATACATTGTTTAACATATTTGGATTATGTTTGCTATCCTTGTAAAGTTTTTACTGATAATTTTGAGATTGCTTTGTTCGCAGGTGCGATTGACGAGACATTTGTTACAGATTTGATCACGGGATGAAAAAAAATGTGTGGTAGGAGTAGCAAAATTTTCCTCCAGAACTGGTCGTTGGAGGGGTGATTGGAAATAAGCGAACCGTGTATTCAATGAATTTTCAAGATTCAATTTACCTTTTTAAAGTCAAGTCCTTGAAAAAGAAATAAATTCGATTAGTTCCTTAATCATTATATAAGATGACAAAATGTAAAGGGGTGGCTCAATATTTGTAGTTTAGAGAAATAACATTGTGCTGAGGCTGAGAGTTGTAAGGAGGAGCATTCGGAAATTAAATGCCATGTAAATATTTAGTAACAGTGGAACAATTTATGCTTTTTAACTTTGTCGATCTGGTTTGATGCATTCTAATATTATTTATAACAATCGTATGTTTCCATAGTTGCTTATTTTTATTGTTTTCTTAGTTTTTTGTAATTTGACTTCAGAGGATAAAAAAGATAGTATTATTATTGTTCTGTAATTTATTTCGTGAATGACTAATAAATTTATTTGCATTTCATTTATATGTGTTGATTTAATTTGAAGTGTTTAAATTATATCACTTCTATCTTTAAATTTATTTGCATTTCATTTATATTTGTTGATTTAATTTTAAGTGTTTAAATTATATCACTTTTACTTCTAGTGACTTATGGTCTATTTTTATTTGGACAGTAATTTAATCTGAATTCCTGTTAGAGGAGTTTAGGTAGTCATCAGTATCATTTTTTATCTGAATTAAAGTAACATATATTCTCTAACCGTTTCAATTTTTTGTTTTTTATGTTTTTCATTTATTTATTGGTTTGATTTATAAATGGATAACTTAAACATGATTTAATTTGTTGAAATTGAAATAATTGTTTTTTCTCTTGCATTTTTGGCCAAATAACTATTGAATAATTAGTATTAGTGAGTTAACTCTTTACTAGTGCATTTCATGGTAATTTTTTATGATTAATATTTTTAAATGAGTGTAGCTCGATATGTATTTATTTACAGAAGTTGAAGACTTGAAGTTTCATAGCTTTCATCTTTTATTTTTATTATGAAGAAGTATACATAGACTATAGATTTAACATTGTAGTTAGAAGTAGTGATCTATTTTTATGTCATGTTCATCCTTAAAAAAACATTGAACAGTAAAAAAAAAAAAATTTTTACTTTCTACCAACACCTAAAATATATTCAACAAAGTTCACCATGGTCGGTTAAAAATATTCATTATTAACATCGTACAGACCCTTTTACCCTTTTGAATCATTTAACAAAGACGATTATTACATCAATACGGAGCTATATTAAGTCTTCACATACATTGGTTCTTTGATTTAATATGAAGGTGTCGCATTCATAATTCTTGTCATTGCGTTATGTGAACCCAGTCATTATATATGGTTTAAAGGCATTTAATTCGTGTTGTGGTTCTTTACTTGTCGTCGTCATTGGCATTCATTTCATCTTGATTAAGAGGTACTCTTGTGTACCAGTAATCCTTGTTGTGATTCTTGGCAACTGGCACTCAATTAATTCGATTGAATGACATTTGGTTGTTTAAACGCCGTTGATCTTAGACTCGAATCGAACGGTGGAAACTTGTTAGGGTTTGATTAATGACTTTCGAGTTTGTAACCGCTTCTGCTCATTTGCAATCCACCGGGGTAAGTTCTGGAACCGTCTCTGCTACAGCAGAGTTGCTCCCTCCGGTCTCCGGCTCATGGCCTCTGCTCGGTGGCGGCCCGACATCTCTATGCGTTTTCGCACTCCCGCTACCTGGAACATGCTGTCGGCTACTGCTGGAGTGAAATGGTAAGTCTAAGTACTAAGCCTGTCGCTATTCCACCTTCCATTTGGAAAAATTGAATTTCTCACTCTTGATTTGAGGCTCGAGTTTAATACTAACGCGCTGCTTCGTGAATCTGATTCTTGCATGGTTTCCTACAATTCAGTTTATGATTTGCAAACATTCTCAGTCAAGACCAAAAAGTAATATGTTGGAATCCTTCTGAGTATCTTCCCAAATTTTCTTGTTCAAGTAAATTAATTTTGGTTAAATGTAGGAGAAGGGTCTTGGTCCTTAGCACAGCCCAGGTTTTTTTACTTGTTTTCTATTTTCTGCACAGCAGGTACAAGTTCTTCTTCGACCGCGCACCACCTTTGTTAAACTCGAAAGGTGCAATGGTGCATCTCTGTCTCGGCAACGCTAACCGGTGCTTCTCTTACTTCCACAGGTACCCCTGTCCGAGTTTAGGAATATTTTTGGCCGTAAGTGACTTGGTGGTTACTATGGTCTTTAGGCGGAAGGATTTTTTCATAGTTTTGATGATTTTGTAGTTTAGGGTTTTAATCACTGCACCTAGGGTTAGTAGAAAGGCTCTTTCCATTTCGGCCCCAGGCCTATCTTCTTTGTAATACCCTATTGGTTCTCGGTATTTCAAAAAAACAATGGCGATAGGCTTATTTAACTATCGTCGTGCTATTAAGCTCGGGGTATACTGTCCCTGTCATTGTTGTTAACTATTGTGTTGGTATATGCTTTCCAGATTTGCAGAAATTTTTTTATCTCAATTTGGACCCCAGTGGACATACTTATATACTTATATATATATATATATATATATATATATATATATATATATATATATATATATATATATATATATATATATATCTGCTGTTTACAGTTATCTTGTATGCATGCGATGTTCCCTCCTGTACATGTATGAACTGTAACTTGGTTTTGTGGTTTTTCCTTTGTTCCTTTCTTATTCAGTGAATGAATGTATTCGAATGGGGAGCCAAAATAAATTTCTTCATCAGTTGTAGTCTATCTCTTCTCTATGAATAAAAATAGTTCCTTTTTATCTCACAGATATTGTGTATGCTTATGGCTTCTTTTTGTATATAAATATTTATGCTCTTCTCACAGAGGTTTTGCTATTTTCTCTAGGGCGAACTTTACAGGTTCTGCTTAGTATTTTTCCTATGTACTTAATGAGGAACTTATTAATGTTAATCTGCTCACTTCTTAATGTTTCGTTTTTTATTCAGTTATGCCAGTCTTTATCTGTAATTCGTGACCAGACCACGACTTGTCCGTGTATTATCATAGATTTTGAAGGACAACCTGCCAAGTAATCTAGTCCCAGATTTTGGGCTAACAGTCCTTCGGTTAGCTGCTTAGGTTGTAGCTTAATCGCTTCTAAACAGAGATAATACCCATGTACCGAGAGCATAAGTAGACCTTCCCTAGATTTTATGTTTTGTCTGTTACCCTGAAACACTTAATTTAATTACAGTACCTACAACAGTTCAATTTTCTTGACTAAAAGAAAAGAATTAAAGAAATATTCTTTTATGCTACTATTAGAGTTACAAATTTCCATCTAAGAATTTAAGGAAAACAAATATTTATACTACTGTCCAACATACGGATTTCCATATAATAATTTAAGGAAAACAAATATTTATACTACTGTCCAACATACAGATTTCCATCTAATAATTTAAGGAAAACAAATATTTATACTACTGACCAACATACAGATTTCCATCTGATAATTTAGGAAAACAAATCATTTATACTACAAACATAGGTACAGATTCCACTCATCTGTACTTAAAACTGACTGATAACTTTTGGTTTCCTCCCTTCCACGAGTTGGGCAATTACGTCCTGCAACTCTCCCTCGTGCTCCAAGTCAGAGTCTTCGTTGAACACAGAAAACTGGAGGAAAAACTCGGGATAGTCCGGTCCAAGTCTCCAACTCCAGTGGAACAGTCTCCTAGGAAAGTTCCCTTCCAAGGGTTTTACTTTCCAGAATGACAGATTCATTTTTTTTTTTTTTTCTCACACAGAACCCAAAACTCTCTTTAGAATTCCTTATTTATTCCAGAGTTTCTTTGGGTAACTGTGGAACTGTTTTTCTGTTCAACTAACTCCTGATCTTGAATTTACTTTTACCATCAGTCTTTATTCATGAAACTAATTTCACAAGTAATTTTTTTTTTCCAATGCAAAATTAATTTTTGTTCATAATATTCTATTTACAACAAAATAAAAATAATGTTTACTTCATTCTTAACAATAGTCTAACCATTTCTCAACAACTAAGACAGTGGTTACAATAATTCTTAACCTTCTAGCTCAATCTTCTAATGCTGCATTAATTCTGGGTACGCTTCGGGAAACATCTCCCATAGTAGAAGCCTCCTGTAGATTAGTTACTGCTTCGGTTTTACCCCGCTGTGGGCAGTCTCGATAGTAGTGCGCTGCTCCACAACCCCAGCACTACAGAGGTGGCCTCTGATTTTGAGGTTGCTCAGGTTTACAAGAAGCCTCAACAGTTTTATCTTCCATAGGCCACCTTATCCTCTGGTGATTCTTGCCGAACTGCTTACTAACTGAGTTCCTTGCTATGTTTTTAAAATTACTGGTTCTGCCTCTTTTAAAAACAACATTACTCTTATTTTCTTTCCTTCACTGCCACCTTTTTCCTTGATCTGTTTTGGCTTTAGCTTGCTGATAGCACATCCTAGCCTTCCTAATGGCCTCATCCATTGTTTTTGGATTTACAAACTCGATACGATCCTTCATATGGATAGGTAAGCTACTTAGTAATATTTGTACTTTAGCTTTCTCATCTCTTAAATATGGTACGTAACGTAGTAATGAAGTGAACTGAGTGATGAAATCGTCCATGGTCAATTGTCCGAGTTTCAAATCATGAAATTCCTAAGCTTTTTCATCGTAAAATCATTCTGTCAGGTACTTGTCTTTGAAATACTATTGAAACTTATCCCATATCACCTCTTGATCCTCTATTCCGTGCACGTTCTTCAATTCTTCCCACCATAGAGTGGCCTTTTCTCTTAACTGGTAAATAGCTAACTATGCCTTAAGACCACTGTCATAATCATATACCTGTAAATACCTATTCATATTAATAGCCACGCCTCTGCTACTTCCTCTTTCTCTCCATCAAATGTGGGTGGCTTTATCTTCCTAAATTTTCCCTGCAGCTCTATCTTCTGCCTTTTTATTTTCCTTCTGCTCCATTTCGTTTTCAAATTCAGCCTCATTAAAAATTTTATTTTGATTACTTCGCTGTGATGTAATCTTTTCTTTCCGGCCTGCATCCTGATCTCCCGTTTGCTGTTCAGTTCCTTCCTGAAATTCTCTCTCAGCACTAGGCTTCTCAATTCTTTGGTTCTGCTTTTCTGAGATTATTTTTAGAATTCTTTCCTACTCTTGCATCATCCTTGCATTTTCATTTCGTACTCTTTCCATTTCCTCCTACAGCTGTTGCACTGCGGTTAAAAAGATGCGAGTTTAATGATGTTGTTCTTCAATCAACCTGTTAGTCTGTTGATGCTATTCCATTCCCAACTGAACCCACATTTCGGGGTTCCTTTCCTATTGAGGTTGGGTCTCCCCAACATTTTGAGGTGGCAGCTGCAAAGGTGTTGTTCTCGTTTGTCCTGTTATTCTTTCCATTTAACACACACACTCTCTCTCTCTCTCTCTCTATGCATTAGTGACATACAATTTAGCGTTAGTTGACCCAATAGGGTCCCATCTTTGTAACTTTCTCTGATACCACTTGTCACATTCATCCTTAAAAAAACATTGAACAGTAAAAAAAAAATATTTTTTACTTTCTACCAACACCTAAAATATATTCACCAAAGTTCACCATGGTCGGTTAACAATATTCATTATTAACATCGTACAGACACTTTTACCCTTTCGAATCATTTAACAAAGACAATTATTACATCAATACGAAGCTATATTAAGTCTTCACATACATTGGTTCTTTGATTTAATATGAAGGTGTCGCATTCATAAATCTTGTCATTGCGTTATGTGAACCCAGTCATTATCTATGGTTTAAAGGCATTTAATTTGTGTTTTGGTTCTTTAATTGTCGTCGTCATTGGCATTCATTTCATCTTGATTAAGAGGTACTCTTGTCTACCAGTAATCCCTGTTGCGATTCTTGACAATTGGCACTCAATTAATTCGATTGAATGACATTTGGTTGTTTAAACACCGTTAATCTTAGACTCAAATCGGACGGTGGAAACTTGTTAGGGTTTGATTAATGACTTTCGAGTTTTTAACCACTTCTGCTCATTTGAAATCCACCGGGGTAAGTTCTGGAACCGTCTCTGCTACAGCAGAGTTGCTCCCTCCGGTCTCCGGCTCATGGCCTCTGCTCGGTGGCGGCCCGACATCTCTATGCGTTTTCGCACTCCCGCTAGCTGGAACATGCTGTCGGCTACTGCTGGAGTGAAATGGTAAGTCTAAGTACTAAGCCTGCCGCTATTCCACCTTCCATTTGGAAAAATTGAATTTCTCACTCTTGATTTGAGGCTCGAGTTTAATACTAACGCGCTGCTTCGTGAATCTGATTCTTGCATGGTTTCCTACAATTCAGTTTATGATTTGCAAACATTCTCAGTCAAGACCAAAAAGTAATATGCTGGAATCCTTCTGAGTATCTTCCCAAATTTTCTTGTTCAAGTAAATTAATTTTGGTTAAATGTAGGAGAAGGGTCTTGGTCCTTAGCACAGCCCAGGTTTTTTTACTTGTTTTCTATTTTCTGCACAGTAGGTACAAGTTCTTCTTCGACCGTGCACCACCTTTGTTACACTCGCAAGGTGCAATGGTGCATCTCTATCTCTGCAACACTAACCGGTGCTTCTCTTTCTTCCACAGGTACCACTATCCGAGTTTAGGAATTTTTTTGGCCGTAAGCGACTTGGTGGTTACTATGGTCTTTAGGCGGAAGGATTTTTTCAGATTTTGATGATTTTGTAGCTTAGGGTTTTAATCGCTGCACCTAGGGTTAGTAGAAAGGCTCTTTCCATTTCGGCCCCAGGCCTATATTCTTTTTAATACCCTATTGGTTCTCGGTATTTCAAAAAAACAATGGCGATAGGCTTATTTAACTATCGTCGTGTTATTAAGCGCGGGGTATACTGTCCCTATCATTGTTGCTAACTACTGTGTTGGTATATGCTTTCCGGATTTGCAGCAGAGTTTTTATCTCAATCTGGACCCCAGTGAATATATATATATATATATATATCAATCTGTCGTTTACAGGTATCTTGTATGCATGTGATGTTCCCTCCTGTACATGTATGAACTGTAAA